>SMOI01000261.1:4787-44979 GCA_008000375.1 Poteriospumella lacustris
CGGCTGTTGAGCCGGAAACGATCGTGGGCGAAGACGGCAAGCCGATCAACTACTACACGTTTTTGAAGTCCACGGCGCTGAAGCACGCGAGTGGCGACTTCTCGATGGACATCGTCACGACGAACGAAGAGGTCGTCTCGGGCACGCAGGTCGATGGCGTGGAGAACGTCGGCGAGAAGTTCTTGATGTCGGAGATCGAGCGATACCGCGTGCGACAAATGCAACGGGACAAAGACCTCGAGGACCAGAAGCGCCTGAAGATCAAAGAGAAGATTCGGCAGTTGGAACTGGCGAAGAAACGTCAAGAACAACTCGAGAAAGAGCAGCGCGAGAAAGGGCTCGATCCCCAGGCCGCCATCAGTACCGCGGCTGCGACGTCTACGTCGTCGACGACCATGACCTCCGCGGGTCGTAAACGTGGCAGCGACGCGATGCATCGCGAAGAGACCGAAGACGACATCGAAGCGAAACGTCTGCGCAAACTTCAGGTGCGTTGCCCTTTCCCTTCCCCCCTCTCTCTCCCCCCTCCCTTTTGCGTGTCTCGTTGTCGTATATCCACGGCCCGTATATTAGAGTCGCACGCCAGACAAAACATATACCATGTCTGTACGTGTGCTATTACGTGCCAAGAAACCCACTGGAGGCTAAACCCTTGCGGTGCGTCGCTGGTCGTGTTTGTGGCTCGGCTGGCAACAGTCGCTTCCATCACATCAGTGCGTGCCATATGAAGTCGCAAGGGAACATCACCCACAACCCTCTCTCTGTTGTCTCTCTTTACCCTTGTGTCTCCCTTCTCTCCTCTGCTGTGTGCCTCGCGGTGTCTAATTCGATCGACTCGTGTGTGTTGTGCTCTGCAGGTGTTGGAGATGCTCGCCTCCAAAGACGACAAGAAACAGCCCTCGGCGACCCTCGCGGTTATCCCCTCCGCTACGGCGGCGGGTGGCAGTGGTGGCACCACCAACAACGTCGCGGCCGCGAAGCGTGCGAAGACCTTCGGTGCCGATGACGACGACGAAGACGCGCAGGCCGCGGCGAAGCGATCGCTGCTCCTCGCGACCGCTGTGGCGGCGGACGAAGAAGAAGACGGCGAAGTCCTCGTCACCCACGACGACGAAGAGGACTGGCAGGACATCTCCGACGACCGCGAGGACTCGATGACGCGGGCGAAGATCGAGGCGCGCAAACAGGCGGCGAAGCTGTCGAAGGCGCAGAGCAGCCAACTCGCATCCGCCGTCTCTGGGGCCGCTGCCGTGGCCGCCGCATTGCAAGCGAAGATTCTCGCGCAAACAAGTGCGCTCAACGAGTCGCTGCGTCAGAAGCAGCAGCAACAACAGCAACAACAACAATCGTCGACTGCCGCTGCGGCGGACGACGACACCGCCGCCCGCAAAGAACGACTGCGCGCGTTGGTCGAGAAGATTCCCACCGACCCCGCGGCGCTCTTCGCGCAGCCCGTGGCATGGGCGCTGCTCCACCAGCAGAACGTGATCCAGGGCCAACTGCGCGAATGGATCGTGAAGAAGATCGTCGAGTACCTCGGCGAAGAGGAAGAGTCGCTGACGTCGTTCATCGTCGACAAGCTGCAACAGCCGCAGGGCATTGCCGCCACCGAGCTGCAAGAAGAGTTGACGATGGTGCTCGATGCCGACTCGGAGACCTTCGTCGTGAAGCTGTGGAAGATGCTCATGGTCTACTCGTTGAAGTGCGAGCACGGCCTGTAGTCCACCCTGTGCCCCCCCCCCCGGCCACCACTTACACATACTGTATATGCCGCTCAGGGCAGCAGAAGGAGGCAGGCGCTATCGCTGTACATAACGCGCCGCCTCCGCTCTGCCCTGTCCCCATTGATCACACCTGATCCCCCCCCCCCGAGTATATATTACCGTTGTCTAACTGCAACACGGACGCAGTGCGGACGTTGTAAAATCATTCCAATTTGAAGGAAATCTTCCCTCGACTGCAATCTCGTTCTATCTCCTTGTTCGTGTGTAGCAGCACCCGGTGGACAGTGGCTTGTCGCCGAGATGGGAGAGGGTTCCTTAGTGTGTGGGCGAGGGGAGGGGGTGTCGTTGCTGCTGCTTACAAAGAGCTTCGAGTCCCGTATATTGTGTTTGTGATAAGTAATAAGCCGAGAGAGATAACTGACCACGTCTGTACCATCAGTGTATTCCTGTGTGAACTACAGCTCACCCAACGTCCGATTGCCATTACATGGTCCGCTGCACTCCCAACGATTATCTGGCATCGTCGTCGTCGTGGCTTCTCTCTGCTGCCGCTGCGACGAACACCACACGCCGCCTCTAAGGGCCCTAACGTATCACATGGCGAAAAACACAATCGAAAAGTTGGTTTTCGCAGTCAACTGCTGAATGGATATGACGGGTTGATAGATGCAGACGTAGAAAACAAAGGCGGGAGGGGGGTAGTCTTTGAAGGTAAGCACCTTTCTTCGAATTTCTCTGGTGGTGGTGGTGGTGGTGGTGGTGGTGCGTTGCTGTGTTGGTCGGCACCGAAAACTATCCTGCGCAGCAGTATATTGCTCTGTGGTTGCGTAGGCTGATAGTGTGCCCACATTGAACTGAACACTCACGTTCCGATCATCGAAGTTGGTCAATACGCGGAAGCTAGATACTGCGAAAAGGGGCCCTGGCTCCGCCTGGGCTTCCGGACGCTGTGTCTGGCAGCTGCTGTACGGTTGGCCAAACTGATGAGGTGGTCGCCCCGAGTCGTTTACATTTGTATTTGTATCCCCTTTCTCTTTCGCTTCTATATTTTGAAGATGTGTCGCTTATCTTGTTCACATTGTCGATCGTAGACTTCCAGTGCAGTCGGCCATGTCCGCGCCGCTCGCCCGTACGCTCATCGAAGGATGCGTTCTATCTCCCTTCCCGCATATAGCGGTGTGCACCGACGGTGACTATCACCGAAAGGGATCCATGGGATGTAGATCTGGCAGTCTGGTGTGAACAGGACTCGCACGGCATTGTCTACTACGACTGACGAAAATCGGTCATTGACCACTGCAGCTCCCACATCTCTTGTCTGATAAGAGGGGAGGTTTAATGTCGTAACTACTGCTTACAAAGAGAGAGGACGTTCCCTCATATGGTCCCGAGACATGTGTCGCTGTCTGTAATTACCCGAGAGAGATAACTGACCACGTCTGTACCACGTCTGTTGCTTCAGTGGGTGGTGTATTCTGGTGTGAGCTACAACTACAGCGCCAACGTCACTTTAGTTGAAGAGGAACCACGGCGGACACTGCATATTCTGGTCGCGATACTGGTAACACATCGCCCGGTAAAACGAAAACGACGCCGCCGAGGCCGTGTGACCGATGAACGCGTCACACTGCCGCGCCGCTTCGATGCCCGCCCACCATTCCGCCGTCGCTTGCATCGTATTCCGCGATCGATGGACTACATACATTCACATTCATACATTCACCCTCCGTTCAAAATACAGCCCGTCTTCCGTCGTTTACACTGTCAGGTCGACTTACCGTTGTCCAAATGCGTCGGGAAGATGTGCAGCGTCACCTGCTCCCGATACGCACCGTGCTTCCGATACACCGCCAGCTCCCTGTAGAACCACCGCCAGCGTCATCCGTCAGTTAGAACCGTAGCGTACACACATCAACCATTAGCGGGAGAGCTGAGGGGGGGGGAATGAGGTTAACGTACTCGTTCAGCCAGCGGTAGTCGTCCGTCAAGACCATCAAATGGGTCACGTTGGGATTCAACGCGATCGACGCGTTCACATAATGCTGCAGGGTCAATGTGCCGAAGGGATTCCGGGCTTGGCAGCCCATGTCGTGCCATTGGCCCATCGACAACGGACGACCGTCGATCCACTCGCCAATCGCTCGTTCATCGGGATGCGCAGCCGACCGATTCGTATGCGCGGCACACCACTCGAACATGTTCGTCGACCGGTTGATGTACCGATCGCCCATGCGGATGTGGGCGACGTGACAACGATAAGAACGATCCATCGTCCGACTGATCAGTTTGCCGTGATGCGCCTCGTGACTGCTCGTGCTCGTGCTCGTGGTCGTGCTCGTGGTGTTGCTGGAGCTGCTACCGCCGCCGTTGTCCAAGGCCCACGGCGAGGCCGCGGAGCCATCGAAGAACTCCTCTAACACGGCTTGGATGTGACTGCCGAGCCAATGATTGGGCCGATAGACTTGATGGAACATGAGAAACAAGGGGTGGAAGCGTTGACTGACGTCGTCGCGTTGTTCCGTCGCGTCGATGTTGTCGGGAACGATACCCAGGGAAAGGTGCGGCCCGATCTTGAGAATCGGCACGGCGTGTGATCGATGGGTGAGATTCACGTCAAAGAACGTGGTCCATTCTTGACGGTGCTTGATGGGATCCTCACGTGCGTACACATGGGTACGAGCCTTCGCATCCGGCGCGTAGTGACCCTCGACGATACAGGCTTCCGATTGGTGGCATTTCTGCAGAGCCCATGGAACCGAGCAGTTAGAGGTCGGCAAGAAGGCACACAGCTGTTTGTTGATCTGATTGGCGCAATGAGTCGTTCCTTGGGGTTCGACGTAGCCACTGTAGTCGGCGGCATCACCCGTGCGTGTCACATACAGGAGATGGACCGCTTCTGGTACACGACTCACGTAGTTCTCCATGTTGACGATGATGTCGTTGCCCCACGAGCCAATCGACGTCTTCACGTAGAGTGTACGGTTGTCACAGGTGGCTGGAAACGACTGGGCCAGCATACTGCGAGCCAGGGCTTCGATATCTTGGGGCACACGTTCGAAGATAACTGTGTCATGCGCCAGCGGGCGGAAGCTGCTGTGATGGGACGCAGACGCTGCTGCACCACCGGAGCCCTTCGCGTGATGATGGGAAAGATATTGGCGGATAGTCCACCAGGGATGCACCGTGACGAAATCATCCAAAATGCTGTTCAACTGTTGCAGCGCGTCCGGCGGTTGACCCACAGCAGACACCACCGTCGCGGTGGTACCTTTGTTGTGCATCACTGGGGTGTCGGTGTGGCTTTTCAACAACGTTTTCACCGCTTCAATTGGCATAACAATGTAATAGCGCTCAAATTTCTTTCGAAACGCTTCATGAAGAGGAGCGAAAGCGGTCGATTCCAACGCGTCGAGGAGCACAGTCATCGACAGGTCTTTGACTTTGATCGTGTGGACCGCACACGACCATTGGCCTGGACGAGGACTGCGAGTTCCTACACATTGTGACTCGTAAAACTTCTGCAACGACGTTGATACGGCGTGAGACCAAGAGGCAGCGAGCAGTAGAACGACCACCGCGAGACCGACGCCACCGTACCAAGACATTATCCGATACCAGTTGGCGAAGTTGGTGCAGTTGATACAGAATCAGTTGTGACGGCCAGCGTTAAGTTAGCCGAATGAATCGAAGACGATATCAACGCTTTGTCGTCGTCATCATGTCACAGCGGTTGCCCTGTGTTGGGAAGTACTAAATGTCATGATTTCATACTTGAAACATGTGATGAAGTATGAATTGTTTTCGTACGTAACCAACCCGCGGTCGGTCTGTCTGGGATGATCACCGAATCGCCGAAGTCAATCAATGTGGATGGCGACCTTGTTCTCTTTCCGAATCACTATCACACAGTTATCTTTGCTTTGCGTTCTATTTCTTTCCAAGAGCCGTGGCGCTAGTTGTGGTTGTGGGTTAGGGACAAGGTGGAAATCGTCGTCCCCATTTGATCGCCATGATCACACTCTTGGCTACTTTGCGAGATGAGAAGCGAAGCACTTTGACGTACTTCGTGATCATTGTCGTCCTTTCCGTCATTCTGTTGATGCACGTTGAGGTAGATTGGATCAATTCAGCAACTCCGAAGAAAGCCCACATCAGAAATGGAACAATTGTCGAGGAGGATGGCATCGCATTCGAAAACTTTGAGCCAATTTACAACCACCCGCATTCCAGTGACTTGGGCTTCATGCTCAAGGCGAGCCCGAATTTTAATTACACGGACGAGTATATCCCGTTGATAAACGTCTTCAATCGTGCAGGAGTGCAGTTCATGGAACGGTTTGTCCGGAGTATCGATTTTCCCACAGAAACGCTGATGATCGTTCAAGATTCGCTGGAAGACACGCGGCTGTTCTCCCTGATACGAACGCTCCGCAATGATCCATCTGTTCAGCGATACATCAAACACATCAGACACGTGGTCAATGTCAACAACACTGGATGCGCTGAGGGATGGAACACGGTCATGCGCCTGTACCCGGGGGAACCGTTCTACATCTTCTCAGCCAACGACATATTGTTGCCACCGGGCGGCTTGCAAGTCTTTTACAACAAAGTGAGGGATCTCCAACAACGCGACCCTCAGTTGGGATTGGTGTCTGCGAAGACATTCTATGGAACACGCCGAAGAGGCTGGACAACCGAAGAAGTATTTAAAACGCAATTCAACGCTATGTTTTGGGTGTACACGCGGCAAGGTATTCTTCGCGCGGGTCTGTATGACGAGAATTTCTATCCTGGCTATTACGAAGACGATGAGATTATTTATCGCAATTTTGTCGTGGGTATGAAATCGCAGTGTATCTCGGAAGTGGTGGTCACCCATGGCTATCCGTCCGGCTACTACCAAACCGGCACCAAATTGGAAGACCGGAAAAATCTCTTCGCTTCGGAAGTCAAACGCAGTACGAATCAAAAATACATGCAAACCAAATGGGGCCCAACGGTGGAAAATGGATTGCGAAAACGGGCCAAGGAGATGTTCAATGCCGGCTACGAGACCTTTCGTAAATATTGTGGGCGCTTTGATGAAGATGTTCCACCCAAATTCCGCGGCTTTTATTGCACTCCGTACAATCAATCAATGTTCAATCCTAATCAGTGGTGGTTTCACCCCTCTCTGCGAGAATGTATCAGAGGAGGCGCTGAAGGAAATACCTGTGACAAGTACCTCGTCGACTTTCTATCCACTCCCAATAGCACTGTACCTTTATAGACTACGATTCGACTTCTTTCGTGCGACTTTTGTTCTCCTGTGTGTGTTTAATTTATTTGAAACTCCTTTCCGATTGGGGGTGTTTGTTTTTCGATTATTTGTGTGCATGTTTACTTCAACTGTAGAGTCTGACTGCGTTTACGTCGACCTGCTGCAAGCCTCCACCGCACCGCCATCTCCAAATCCAAGCTCCCTACTCCTACTCGTGGCCATCCGACCTGGATCATCCTGGTCGTCCGACCGAGACAGACCTGCGGAAGGCTCAGCCTCATCTGCCCGACAAGCACGATAAACCGTGTGCATCCTGCACACAAACCACCAATGACCCACATACCGTAGACATCCGGTCTGCTCAAATGAGCCTGATTGCCACCACCGTAGGCGACACCATGTCCGAGCCTCAGTGCACCAGCCCATACAACGTCGGCATCCGACGCCATCAGACATACACACCCGGTGCCATCCTCCCGGCAGGAGGAGACATCCTGCTGAACCACCTCACATGGTGAGGGAGACCCTGATGTCGCGACCACTCTGGACTCGGCCGATCCACCCACGGGACGACCCTCTCGGATACTCTCGTCGACGAGGCTAAGCCAGTCGCGTCGCCGACTCCAGATAACAAAACAGACTCGTGTCAGACCCGACAACACATATGGAGTGTCATCGGCCGACACGGCTTCCTCGCTTCGCTTCAACCCACGGGTCGATCAACCATTCCAGTCGCCCTGGACCGAACAAGAACAGGCCAAATGTTGAG
This sequence comes from Poteriospumella lacustris, assembly GCA_008000375.1. Classification (NCBI taxonomy): domain Eukaryota; class Chrysophyceae; order Chromulinales; family Dinobryaceae; genus Poteriospumella; species Poteriospumella lacustris. The sequence continues at coordinate 12,544 of SMOI01000261.1, forward strand.
GGCGACACAGCCGTCAACTTCACAGCCCCAGCGGAAACGCCATACGTTCCTGGCACCCCCGTCCCAAGAATACATTGTAGGTCGGAGCGCCAACTTGTACATCCGGAGATCGCCACACGGCCGCCAGATTCTTCTAAGGCCAAGGTCAAATGCACGCATCTGGGCATACCGCGTGTCCCGTTGGGACATCCTTGTCCTGGGGCATCCATCCCACCAGACACCCAACAAGCGAAAAAGCAACTCTCCGACACAGGACGCGAGGCACGATCGAAGCGTCCAAATCGCCAAATCGCAAACTCGCCCGAACAGTCCTCCGGCCTTCAAACCATTTCAAGATTCGACGTCACTCATGCTCCGCATGTCCGAGCGAATACCCGTCATCTATAAGGAATCGGCACTCCAAGCCGCATGCCGTCGCAACACAAGTGTCGCACGAGGCAAATCTAACCGCCCCACGAGGCACCACGTCAGTACCCGTTGGGCAGGTATACTGCAGCATGCACGGTGCGGAACCACGCACACTGCACCCAATACCATGCCAGTGGGGGCAACGAAGCCCACTGCACCACGACCAGTGCCAGTGGTAAGACCAACACACACACTGCACCGCACTCAGTGACAGTGGCAACCAACCGCCAACTGTAGACTGATCGAATCAGTTGTGATGTGATGATCAGCCTCAGCCTTCATCATGATGGATCCCAAATCGGAGACGCCTGAACGTATCGTCATCATCATGTCACGACACACTCAAGTCCAGGGTGTGGTGTGTGATGCAGTCGAGTGATTGTGCAACGCAGTTTGGATGTCAACCCCAGTTGTGCACAAAAATGCACCACAGCCAATGATGCTCGAAAGTCTTTTGAAATTGAATTGCTCAAGAAATACTTGGTTATTTTTCAATCCAAGAAAACCGAAATGTTAACTAATGACTATTCTTGGCCTTATGGCCGAGGGAATGTGAACTTGTCGTCTGTGCCACTGTCCAAAAACGATAAAGAGCACCTTGTGCGGAGGATCTTGACCGGCTCGGAAAGCATTAAATCTACAGCGGAAAAGCACCATTTGAACGTCAATACAGTGTCAGCATTGGTAAAACGATATAAAATGCGTGGTTATTTATGTTCTGAAGCGGGGAGAACTGAATCTGTGTCGAAAAAACATCAGTTGGCTCTGGTCGCTCAATTGAAGCAAAACAAGCTGATGTGCAATCGCAAGGACTTCGAGAGATTACTCATGGATGCTGCACTTAAACCGCACAAGACTTGGATCCACTTATTGTGAGTGTCCCCAAACCCAGCAAATCAACATTGGACAGACTTCAAGCGAAATGGGCCTGAAAATGGGTATTGCGGAGGTCATCACTCCTTCTCGCGAGCTTGCCACATCAGATATTTTCAATGCCATATCATTCTTTGTAGCTAACTACGTCTTTTTGAACGTTTTGAATATCTGTCCAGCCTTTTGCGTCAACGCGGATGCGACGCAGTTTGCCTGTGGCGGGAAAAGCGATGAAACCGTGGAGGTGCTGTACCTGGATGATCAAGTTAGCTCGAAGAAATCGCGCTCCTTGAAGGCGTCCTCATCCTCTGAAAGTAGCGGAGATGGTACTGTTTCGTACTTTATCAAGTTTTACCTTATCATATCAAACGGCGGACACATGTCGCCACCAGTACACATGCTGGCAGATGACAATATGGACGCCGAAGAACTCAGGGTGTATAAAATCCAGATGCTTGGGATTGGAACAAACTTGGAACAAATCTTTGGGTACGTAGTGATAACGAAAACACGATGTGCAAATGTTAAATTTTACAAGTGGTTGAACGAGAAGGTGGTAGTTACGTTCATAAATTCATTACGTGCCATATATCGGAAGATGCTCACCCTATTTCCGTTCCCAAACGATGCTTGGTTTCAGCTCGATGGTGAGCCAATCCAAATAGAAATTTTGAAGACGAAACAAATGCAGGATTTATTCATCGAAAATGAAATTCATGTTGGGAAACCTCCGGCATCAACCACGGCTTTGACGCAGCCTTGTGATGCAGGAAACTGTTTCAAGGGACCGAAGACCACGAACCTTCACCTTCGCGATGCTGATGTCAAGGACATATATCCTTATGCGCAATGTGCTTGCGCAACTGTTCTGTACCCATAACGAGTGGCTCAACAGTGATGAACGAGGTGACCGCCGACGAACAGGAACGAAAAAGAGATCACAGAAGAAAGAAGTCTCCGGAATACCAAAGATTGAGATGAAGCCCTCTCATGTGACCATGGCAAAACACGGGATACTGCGGGTGCAGTTTGCGATGAGTAAAAGCATGAACAGCAAAACAATCCGGACATCGTTTTCTAAAGTGGGGATGTATCACAGTGGCATGGATTTCGATACAGTGGACAACTGGAAAACGAATGTCCCTGGAAAGGTTCGCAAACTCGTATGGGATAACATTGACAACCTTGTTGACAAGTACATGCAACAAGGGGAGCTTTTTGAAGAAAATTTAATGGATTTGCAAATCGATCCGACGGTGGAGCGAAGAGGAAAGCCGCTAGATAAGCTTTGCATCAGCCGTAGGTGGTCGTGTCTTCTAACCCATCACGCGTTGATAGCACGCGAGGAGCTTAATGAATCAGCGGCCTCAGCTAGCGAAATGCTCACCAGAAAGAGAAAGCGAGAAATTGAAGATGAACAAGAAGTGATTTATATTACCATTGACTAACGTTGAAGCGTTATAGCCTTGTCTCTCCTTCACTAACCATGACCAAGTTGACCTCATTCACCAATCTCTTCGTCCACCTTATTACGCTCGCTCGGGCAATGATGCCACCACTAATGTTGTATTATTTCTTCTTGACTTCCTCTCGGTAGGTTTTCTTGACTTCCTCTCGGATATGCTTGTAAAAAACTGCATTCGATATCCCTGGTTCCGAACGAATGACATCAACGAGATTTGAAATCGAGATATGGTCCGGTTTTGTCGGTCTTCCCTTTCCCTTTTCTAAAGGACAATACCCTTTCCCTTTTCAGATTGGTTCCATTCGCCACTATTCCGAAACTTGATCCAGGATTGAAAGCTTCCTCCACAAGTCTGCTTTTCATTTCAGACGTAAGTTGACATGAACTGAGATCCTGATCCAAAATCATATTATCTAAATCCCTTTTTTCGAAAGCTATCGAACTATCTATCTAAAATGTGGATTCTATTATTACAGATTGAGATAACCGAACTTTTGATCAAGGAGATGACAGACAAAGTAGCTGTTTGTGTGGTGCATTTTTGAGGTGTGGAGCGTTTTTGTGCACAACTGGAACCGGAAGTCCGACGGAAGTCCATCCTGTGTCCGACGGACGTCCGAATTGCATCCGACGTCCGGTCACCCACTGCCAACTGCGGTTGACATTTTAATTCAAGTTCAATTCCAAACTTGTGCTGTCCAGAAAAGCAAAATGCTCTACAAGATTTTAAAGTCTATTCGAACTACCTCTTATCCGAAGCGCCGGGAGCCAACAGCTCCGTCGACTGAAGCTGCTTCGAAATTGGTCATGCATAAATGGGCAGTTATTATTCATAGTTTTCAACCGACCAACGAGATGTCTCGAGGTGTAACCGAGGTCGTGTCGCAGACACACCGAGGTTATCACCGAGAGACAGTGAGTGGTCGCAGTTGAAAAACTCAGGAAAACAACGAGGAAGCGGGGAGGGTGAACCGAAGTGTTTAATATAGAGGTAAATATTATCGAACTTTGCAATACAATCCCTTCTTTAGGGTTGAATTCTTTACGGGCGTAAAAGACAGAGGGGAGGGACAACATTTGGGGAGAAGGGACGAAAAGTTACCCTTTCGAGCATCCTCGTATTTTTGAATTGGACTGCATGTTGGCGATTGAAAAGCTCGTTACTTTTCACAATCGATTAGGGTTGTAATGCACCGGAAACGGACGTCCGGACGGCGGTTGAAACGTTCCGGCGAAACGGGAACTGGTCTGTCCGGACGACGGATGCACCGCGCCACTGCTGTCCGGTCATTCTCCTATATTTTTTGAAGTCGTGTTCAACTTCTTGTTTAGTTTCTCCATCAAATTTAAATGCGGATTGAAGTAAAGAAAACCATTTACAAATGATTTGAATATGGTGGCTGTTGTCAATGAGACCTTGATCAAAATGCGCAACTGCGCAGTAGCGTTGAAGGCAAGGCGAAAATTACAGGTTGAATTGAGCAAGTATCCGACTAAGAAAGTTCGATCCGCTAACGCGGTGTTGAATAGAAAATATGGACTAGCGATGATGTCTTCCTTGAGTGAATACGATTTCAAAAGGATGTTTCGACTCGGAAGGGAGGAATTCGGTGAGCTGGCGCGGTCCATTGCTCTAAAGTTGTCAATTAACGTTTTGCAAGGACAAAGAAGCTCTGGATCGGCAGTCTCAGTGACCACAAGACTTTCATGTACTCTCAGGTGGCTAGCTGGAGGGTCGTATCACGATATTTGTCGGCTCTTTGGGGTGAGTCATGAAAATTTTTTCCATGAGAGAGGTATATTGTGGACGACCATCGAAGCCATCGATGACTTGTTCACGATTGGAATGTCTCTTGAAGAAAATGCGCTGGAAAAGGCTTCAATTGGTTTCGCAAAATGCTGCAAGAACCGTATCCATGGTTGCGTGCTTGCGATTGACGGTTGGGTTTGTAAGACGCGACAGCCCACCGCGAAAGAAGTAAATGGTAACATTATGGCGTATAGGAACCGCAAAGGTTGTTGGGGAATACTTATTTTGGCAGGCTGTGATGCTGATTTGAAATTTCATTTATTCAGTGCTCAAAACAGTGGATCAACAAATGATGTAGTGGCGTGGGAAATGTCCGCACTAAAGGCAGTTCAGGACAATGGTCTCATTCCCTCCAAGTACTTTTTCATTGGCGATGAGGCTTTCAATAATGGTCCTCAGTTTTTAGTGCCGTATTCTGGGTCAGGAATAGGGTCTGAAAAAGATTCATTCAATTATCACCTTTCTTCTATGCGTCAGTGTATAGAACGTGCATTTGGAGTACTTACCAAACGATGGGGGATATTTTGGAGACCCCTCACCTGCGCGTACAGACGATGGGCTTTGGTCTGTACGGTTGCGGCGAAATTGCACAACTATTGTATAAGCATGGGCAATCCTGAACCAGAAGAGGTGCATCCCAGCTCGCTACAGGAGGGAGATATTTGGGAAGTTATTGACAATGGAACCGAACATGACAGAGAGTTTCGAAGCTCACTGATTGGTGATAGACGCAAATCAATCGCAGTAGCCTTGCGTGAAGCCGGCCACTTGCGTCCTCCATTCGCACATTGCAATTCTCGAGCATAGTTCATGCAATTCGATAACTTCACAACAGAATTACAAACACTCAAATAAATGGCATTGTGATGACTTCGCTGTCACGTACGTCATCCTCGTGTTCACTTTCATTTTCATTTACGCTTTCATTTTCAGGCGCCCGAAAATGAGGAGGAGGAGTCGCGTCGGTTGAAGTCGTTGGCTCCACCATTTCATTGCCACTGAATGCCATACTTGCCAAAGCTTTTTCGGCCATTGCAAAGTATTTGCCTTTGCAATTTTTGAACAAGATTTCAAGAGCCATCATTCGCTGAGGATTGAAATCTTCAGATGCTTGAGTGAATCCAGTCTCAGTTCCTGGAAGCATTTCGTGAGTGGCTTTTCGTTTCTTGCTGAGTTCTTGTCCTTCATTATTTTCGCGCTCTCTTTGTTGATGACGACGACGCTTTCTCTCAGCACTGGAATCTTTAATAAGCTGTCCATTTTTACCTTCAGCCACAAGATTCGTGGTCAACCCTAATGCTTCTGCTGCGGCAGAAGTGCCAACCAACACCCCTGTGTCTCTGCCGGTGCCAAACTCCATCGCTTTGCCAAGACTGCTCAGAAGTCCTTGATCAAGCACAACGATAGCATACTTGGTGTAGAGATCGCCAGCGAAATCCACAACCCAGCTTTCGATGCCGATTTTGCTTTGGTAGTCACCTTGGTGATTGCCCGAACGGTGGAAAGAGTTTTCAACTAAGGTTAGCTCCCTTTTGATTTCCATCCAAACGTCTTTTATGAATTCACCATCTCTCGGGTATCCTGTAGAAGCATTCGGATCCAGGCCCTTTAGAGAATCGAAGACAATGCTGCTGATCTTGTCAGCATTTCTGTTTTTCATCAACTTTTCCTGTCTTTCGTTGTACTGACAGACTGGGTTCTGGGGTCTAAAGGCTTCGTAGTCGTTGAAAATTTCCGCAAGCTTGGTCAAGGGGTTTGTCGCAGTTTCGCGCTCAGCGGATTCATGCGAATGCGCTGCATCAAGAACTGGTCTGCTCTTGACTCCCAGGAAATCAGACCAGATTGTGGCTGCTCCGGGATAGACGCGCAGATGCATCAAGCGTATCTTCTCGTGCACTGTTACATTTGGCTTCCTGGTAGCCCCAGTCGACGAAACTGACTGCTGCAACTGTCCTCGCTGTCGTGCCATAGTGAGAATCCGCTCCTTGTTTTGTGCGTCCATTTCGCCCCACGCTCTCCTGACTTTCGCAACTTGTGCGGCTTTCAGATTAGACCAGCCATTTTTCTTGTAAACCTCCGGGAACTTTTTGAGCTTCCATCCTTCTTCTAGCACAGTTTGAAGATGCTCTCCATTATTAAACAGTTCCACTCGTAACTCTTCGCGAGCAGTGAAGTCTTCGCCTACAAGGGCTAACTCTTCAGCAGGAGATAGCATGTTTGATGAATTCAGATACTTATATGCTTATATAAAAATTGAAGATGTTATTCACGAATACATGAAAAGAAAACTTGTGCTGGCCGTCGTGGAATTGAAAAATCTTGCGACGCCATCCACAAGAAATTGTCCGCGTTTGTCCGCTCTTTTCAGAAAAATGCCCCAAACCGGACATTTTCCCCCGGTGCACCGGACATTCGGACATGTCCGGACAGAGCTCTCGCTCGTTTGTCCGGACGTCCGTTTCCGGTGCATTACAACCCTTACCATGTCAATTTCGCTGTGCGTCGGTATTGAAGACGTTGTTCGCGATACGTTTGTGCCTGGTGAGCATTTGAACAATGCATTTGAATATGGCCAAGTTTATTACTGAAGTTGTTGAGCAAAATGATTACAAGGTATGAACCGTATGGCTATTGTGTTGCTATGAACTTGATGTTATTGATATGATACAATATGTGTGGCATAGGACGCGAAACGCGTACGATCGACGTCGACGACGACGACGACAATGATGATGGTATTTTCGTGCATGCAAGCTGCAAAGCGCGCGCATTTCCGGTTGAAGAATCTACAGTCATGACCCAGTAACGTGCTCAAGAATCATCCAGTTTTGCTGCTGGTTAAGCACCCCAAGACGTGGCACCGATACCATCAATGCCAACGGCTCTCATGCCAACTGTTGTGTTTAATTTCATTACAAATCGCAATTAAAATGGCGACGAAATTGTCAGTCGTTGTAATTTCAATGAATATAGCTATTTACGAACGCTTGTACATTGGCTACTTCACTGGTTTGGCCGTGGAATAACTGTGGTTATACCACTCCTACCCGTGGTATAACCATGGTTATACCACGCAGTCGCTGATCAGAATTGTGAAACCGCTGTGGTGGTCACCGTGTATACCCCGCTCAGAGTTGTTTTCCCAGCAGTGTTGTACCATGGAGCTGGAGTGGGCATCAAGCGCCGATTGCGAAGAAAAACAATGATTCCGCTTGCACTGTGGCTGGACCGCAATCGAAAGCCCAGTCAGCAGAGAAAAACACGGTTCATCGAAAAACACGGAGGTGGATCTACTTTTTGGGTTCCGCAGCGTCAGCCAACTTGAGCGATTAAAGCATCACTTCAGCTTTCCAGATGCGATTATCCTTTCTTCAAGACATCGATTTTCTGGGGAAGAAGTGATGATGATTGATCTCTTTCGGTTGAGGAACCCCACTAGTCTTCAGCATTGTGAGAGAGAGTTCCATCGCGATGGCTCTTCCATTTCACGCTGTTTTCGGTTCCTTGTGAACTCTTTTAAGGTTCGTTGGTTGTATCTGATTGAAGATAACGTCGACACCTGGCGAGATTTATTACCTGCATGCACTGAAAAAGGCGGAAGCGCAGCTGAGAGTGAAGTTGGGGAACCAACCCTACGAGTACCTACGATTCAAGAGAGTTTGGAGCATGGATTCCGTGTCTTTGCGTTTATTGATGCGACAACGGTGTCAATTGATCGCCCAGGTGGAGGACCAGTTCATCTTGGTGGCCCGGGAGCGGCTCGCCATGACAATCAAGAACAACAAGTGTTTTACTCCGGACATAATAAACACCATGGTCTCAAGATGCAAACTTGTACATTACCTAATGGTATAACCTACCATGCATTGGAGCCAACGTCGTCTCGTCAATTCTGCAGTATCAAGCATTTGGTGGCAGACCGCTATTGATACATGGCGATTCAGCTTACTTACTGAATCCTGTGCACCCTGTCCTGCAAAGCAGAAGATTGAAGTTTCTACGAATCACAGAGGAATTCAACTATGGTGGCTTGAAGTTTTCCCTGTGCTTGATTACAAGCACTTTTGGAGAGTGAAACAGTACCAAGTCGTTTCCATTCTGTCTGTGATGCTGCTGTTGAAAAATGCTCATGATTGTCTGAATGGAGACGAAGTTTCAGCTTATTATGAAATGCATCCACCTTCCCTGAAGGAATACACAAAACAGGGTCCTCGAATTCCTTAAGAATGAAAGGACCGTGCAGTTAAAAGCAGGAACTTTACGGACTTAAATCATTTATAACTACATGGATTTTATTGGTCGTGCATTGGTTTTTCGGTGTACGGTGCAGTTTTTTCAATCACTCATCCGCTCGAAGAGGAACCGACTGCCGATGAAACAGGTCCATTGGACGCCACCAACTGCATCCAATTCTCGGGAACACCATTAGTGGCCGCCTCACACAGAGCTGACTTCAATGGTACGATAAGTTTATGGCACGGTGCCAGTTCACGGCGCAGCTCATCAATAACGTCCCTTGCGACAGGCATTTCGTCAGTTCCTTTTTTATTTGCGGACACTGTTTCCGCTATTTTTTTGAAACTGAAGATGTTTGATTACGAAAGTGTGGCAAAACGAATCCATACCGAGTCTAATATGCTTATCTTCAAAATATCACGGTCGGAGTGTTCCGAAAACAGAGAGATAACATCGTTGCTTTTTCGCTTTTTTTGAAGTTTCGGCAGCTTTTTCCTTTAGTCTTCGGGGAGCTTTACCCTTTGTCTCTTTCATCGCAGTCGCTGTCTTCTTCCTCATCACTGCTTTCGCGCAAGCGCTTTCTCCTCCCAGACACTTCTTCGGCCTCAGCGACGGGACTTTCATCGTCGTTGGGTTCGCTGTCCTCGTCACTACTCTTCTTTCTGCTGTCGGCATCATAGTATTTCTTCAGTTCCTTACCTTTAGAGTTTTACAAGTACAACAATGGCACCAAAGGTTTACTTTGTTTCGGCCTCGCACCGCCGGCGTTCTGCAAAAGGTTTGATTGCAACATCTGCTGATGGTCCCGCTTTTTGGTGCTTAGCTCCTTTTTCGTCGGATTTTCGTTCTGATACAGTTGTTCTTTAGCTTGAAGCTCTTGACAGAGGCGCTGGTGTTGAGCACTGAGGCGTTTCAACTTCTTCAGACACCTATCAAGCTCTGCTGTGATAGGGAATTGCTCAAACTCCTGTAGCACGTGAACTGCTTGTAGGATTAAGTTATATTTGTTACCTATTTAGGATGTGATATTCGCTTCACTTGTGATAGCTACTTGCTGCGTGATAACCATACGTATAGGTTTGAGCGTGCCTCCACCTTGAGCGCACCTCATCGGAAACACCAGGCGGTTTCGCAGCCAGAGCACGTCAGTGCATCCATCGGTAAGCGCGACCAATTCGGCTTCGGTGCTGCTTTTTGTTACGATAGACTGTTTCGCAGATTTCCATATGACGGGCGCCCCATTCACCAGAACCACTAGTCCGCTGCGGCTGGCATCTCTTGCGATGCGTGTGTATATTAGCGCTTGGAGCGTTGGCAAAAACAGGTCCAGTTTGTAGATCCTGTTGCCAATATCACCGAAGACCAACTGGACGAAAAGGTAGAATCTCTGATTGACACCATGCATCATCGAGGAGAACGAATTGTATGAAGCCTCCTTGGGAGGTCGCATTCGACGCCAAGAGATTCGCGATGCTATCCTTCGCGTCGATCCTCGTGATCCATCGTCGCGGAAAGACAGTACCGTCGGTTGATTCGACGCGAGTACGCAGTTCAGGGACCTATGCATTTATGACACGCTGATAGAAACCACAAGTTAGTTCATTACAACTGAAATGGCCGAAGGCGCATAAAAATATCCAAATTCTCTCTATAAAACCATGAATGATTAATTCATCAGATGCTAAACAGCTTCGATGAGACATACCTTTGGGATAACCACTACATGTGCGGCGATGTGAATTCGCTGCACATTGGCCAATTGAATGTCACCGTAGCAACCATTCATCTTAATTAATGTGTGGATTCCCGCCATTCCCAAGACGATTCTGTTCTATTTGTCTCTGATGGTACACCCTTGGAAGAGAAATTATCTGGAAACGGAACCACTCTATCGGTGCGTTCTTTTATAAATTTCACCAGTTGTTTCGGATGCGTGTCCGCAACAACGATGAAAACGTAAAGTGTATAGGGGCCGAAGCAATCGCAACAAGTGGTGAGTATAGGTGTGAAGTCATCGTAACTCGCGAAAGTGCTTGAGATTGCTTGATTGTCCCCCCACCGACTTTCAATCGACTTAGTAAGCTATTGTTTGATTGCTTTTTGGCGTGCTTCGTTTGCATAGCGCTTTCGACGTTTTGACTTTTCGATCGATTTCTTTCTGCACAGCCAGACGATACTCTTCAGGTTCGAAGAAAACGTATTGAATTAACTTGCAGGCTGTGTGATGCCCATTGCAGTATCATAGGCACATCTTACAAAACAGTTGGATCAAGTAGTGATGCCCAAGCCTTTGACTGCAGCAGTTTAAAGGATATAATTGAACGTTTGCCGCACCCTTGTCGTTGGCGTGAAAGCGATGGCGCATTCATTGAAACAGAAACAATAATGTGTCCGTTCGTGGGTCTTTTCACTGACCTTGTCTGTCGACTTTTGGCTAAGTCAAGTGCGTATCACAATCAAGCGAACATGTTGATTCTTTATCCAAAGATGGGGAATAGATAGGGAATAGATATCACAAACGCTTGGCAGGCGTTTGTGATTAGATAACTTTGTTTGCAAGTTTGAGGACTTTGAGGACTGAAATCACTTCGTCGACAGTGGCAATCTCCGTCAAGAAAGACGAAAAAAGCTTGTAAGTAATATTAAAAGCGAATAGAATCTCACCATGTTGCAAGTGGGTTTACTTCACGAGACCTGATTTCGACCTGTGCTTGTACAGACACCTAAATTCATCCAGCTTGTGGGATTTCGGTGCAACGTTACCAACTTTGCGCCTCAGAGTATGTCTGTGGGGGCGGCATGTCTTTTTTAGTCGACATTCCAAAGATGGATGTTGAAGTGCTTCCCGACCACTATACAGATAGATATTTGCGTAACGGGATCAGAAACGAATTTTCTCGGCGAAGAGCATAAGCTCTTTCAAGGGAGAAACTATCAACCGCACATCGGTATCTTGAGGCACTGGTGCCGCTGCAACTGAGGCTGGAGTTGGAGACATTCGAGATTATTTTCTGTGAAAACAGAAGTTTTAAAACTGTGGCGTTTTCTCACTAAAAACCCCTTTACTGGCACCTCAATACCTTCCACGGGAAGGTTTGAACTCCTCAAGCGCTTGGGGAGAAACTGTAACGCGAGTTGTAAAATAATTACATAGGTGAAGACGAAAGAAGGAACAGAACCGCAACCTGGTGCACATATGCGTGACACAGTGTCGCGCAACACGGTCGCATTGAACGGAATTCCGACCGTGGAAACCCACAGCACCAAGGCACTGTGTACTTGTGTTAATTCCTGCGGAGTCATTGGTCGCGGCAACCAATTTGTAAGTTTATATCCGTGATTTTTGCTAGGGGATGACTCAAGCGACGACATGGTGCTAATCGACTCACAACATTTGTCTTTTCTTTTAACCATTGTCACCAACAGATTCGCCAGATACCCCCTTTCTTGTGCGGTATGCAGTGGACATTTCTCCAATGAAACCGTAGTGAAGATGACGCATTAAGTATTCTCTGGTTCCAATGGTTGCGGCTATAGTGGTCGAGCAAAAGCGACAAACAACACGTCGTCGTTTGCATTTTGGATGTCGTTCTCCGACTTCCAGAAACACGACATCTTTTATCCTCTCACCTCAGTGCCACGCAGAGTGTACCTAAATCGGTACATTTTTGCAGACTCAAAACTGTAACTGCCAATAATTCCTGAACCGTAACGAAATAAATGTCGCCGTTGCTGCAGTTCGATAGATCTCGTCACGAGCAATGTTTTCTATATCATAAGTGGCTCTGAATCCCAACACAGCCACAACTGCCTTTCGGCGAACACCCATCAACTTATCAACTATCCGTTGGAAAAATCGATCAATTATCCAATTGAAAAGAAAGTCATTTTGGCAAATATGTTGGCAACTAACGCTCCAAGAAAGGCTTCGCGTGCTGATATTCCATCCCCCCGTACGTTAACAGACGGGATAATATTAATGCGGGAGACCACAAAGGATACCAGGTATCGGATCAAACTCCGAGGGAGTAGGTAAGGCAGTGAATTCAAGATCGCTCTGCATCTTTCTTTTATAACCTTTCAAGTCATTTTGGCAAATATGTTGGCAACTAACGCTTTTCATGACGCTTATCAAGAGCAACTTGATCAGTGGGACCACTGGAGGTATTCTGGTAAGCTACACTTTTGAGTGAATCCATTGTTGGTGATATTTGAGTGTTATTCGGTGTTGATCCTGATTTAGGCCCCACACCCATAGAACCAGGCTCACAACCTGGCATCGAGCAACGCTGTTCGCCGCGAAAGGCGCTGTGGCCTTTGCAACCTAATCGGGCATGATAAACGAAATTGTCCACACCGCCAAGATGCCGTTGGTGGAGCAGGGCAAGCGCCGATGCCCCCACCTATTGGCTTGCCCATGGTCGCACCAAGGCGTAGAAACGCGGGTCCTGCTGACGAGTTTGGAAATCCTGAGAGCGGGATCGACCACGACGACATTAGCGATGATGATTGCGTGCCAGATCCAAGAGAAAACGATGGCGAGAACGAAGAAGATCCCACAAATGCAGGTCCGACGACCACTTCAACGGCTCCGACGTGGGAAAAAGTTCCAGTTCCTCCGGTCCCAACGGTGAAAACACGACGAGGAAACTTCGATGTCACATAGGAAGTCGTGCACCATTGTGGCGGTTTTTTTCAGTGACGACTGACGCTTTTTCGGCGAAATGGCGGTTTTCATTTGCCGTCAAATTAGGCGACGATTGTTGATGTCAAGTCGATCGGTGTCTACAACATTAATGTTCATACCTATTTTAAAAATTTAACAATTAACATACAAAGTTGCGTTTTGGTCACGAGTAATTAACGTCACGGAAAACTTGATATACATCAATAAAGACAACAAGCTACAAGTAAAAGACAACAAGCCACATGGAGTATAGACACCCACCGTGGATAAACCAAGGGCCAGTTGGCCCAACCAGGACTTTGACAGGTCGTCCTCCATTTTTTATTTCAAACAATGTATGTAACGAGGAGCACACCGTGTGTGTCATCGATCATTTATTTCATCAAAGTGGGAATGCCGCAGATTGTTGATAAATCCACCTGTAAAGTTAGCGTCGAAAACCAATTTTCTGAAACAGCTCAAAACCGCCATTTCAACCGCCACAATGGTGCACGACTACCCACCCTGATGACTTCATGTCCGTTTCGCCACCACCTGTCCTAGTACTAGGACCACTGGAGTGTCCCAGTGCTAGGACATGCGACATATCCAGATATGTACACCACAGAGCGACTTTCCATGAGTCAATTTCAGCACGACTATCAATGCAAGAAGTGAAGCATTATTTATTTGAAGTTACTTATTGCTATGCGCATGTTGTAGGTGATTATTCCAACACGTTCTATCTGTTTTTGAACTGCAACATACAACAAAGTGACCCAAATCAGCGCTGGAACAAATATCGCAATACTGAGTTGCTTTCTTTTTGCATATCGTACAGCGCAATTGGAACGAATTCAATTTGGTGCGGTAGATATCTGATGCTTCATCAAAAGCCTCAGATAACTTTCTCTTCACAAACGAAGTGCGGTTTAAATTGAGAGGCTGGGGGATAGCTGGTGACGAAGAGGACAGCTGTCCGGGTGATGTTTGTTGCGACCGTAATCCATCGGCAACGTTGGCCGTGTCGTCGAAGCGGTTAAAGATTAATCCGTGCGCCAGTTCAGACAGGAATCCATAAAACGACAACTTGGTGTCACGTTCATTGATTTGGACGTCGCGACGAACATCGTCCGCCTCCTCTAGTTTATACCCCAGGTAAGAATCGGTGAAGACAATTCCGAGAATAGTGGTGAACAATCTGACCCAACATTTTTGCGTGTGCCAAGAGTCTTCAAGATTGAGATACCCCTGGCGATATCTGTCGTTGAGATCGACTGCGTTGAAAAACGTCGCCCCTTCTTCGACAATCTTTGGCCTGGTAGTTTCGACCACCTCCCGAGTTCTGACCCACACGCCGCCATCTTCATCCACTTTCCGAACGCGGTGCCGAACAACCTTGTGTGGGACACCGGGTAGGGGCGATGAATAGGTTCCAATTATCGTTCTCACTTTCTCGGTTTTTATGGCGTGCAGAACAGCCATGACTTTTCTTGTAGCAGTTGGTCTCTCTGGATCTGGCGTTACGCTTGTTGTAATGACTTTATATGACCCTCTTGTAGGTTTTTTCTTTTGATAATCTTCGAGATACGACACAGGAAACCCTTTGGAACAGCCTTTTAAGACACCGATGAAAAACAGACCTCTTCGTAACAACTCCGAGCATGTACGAAGCGAAGTAAATGCCGCGTCTGCTACTACCAATCGCCCGGAGCCAATCCATGGCAAGACTAAACGCAAGACAACTGCACAATGAAAGGGAATGCAATGGGGAGGCTGTTGAAACTGCTGAAGTGGTGCATGAGCGCCCTTTTGAACTTCGAGTCTCAACATAATGCACGATTCCCCGTCAGCCGCGCATTTCATTTCAATGCCGATCCCTCGGGGCTTCCGCGGAATCTTAGTTATGTGAATCCTCGTAGGATCCGCAGATATGCTCTCTAACCCTTTCCAAGGGCTCATACATTCATCTGGAACGATGCAAATGCCAGGAGATACAACACATTCCCTCCTTTCATTGAAGGCATGCACGAATGAATCGATAGGTTTATAAGGATTGCTCATTGCTGTTTGATCGTCAAAATCATCCAAGCGAAGGCACTCGGTAATAGCCTTAAATCTGCTAAAGCTTATTTTGAAGCGTTCCTTGAAATTGTCCACCGATGGTCTGCATAGCTGCTGGGTGGAGGCTGCACACTCCCAATATGACTGCAGGCCTTCACTTGACTTACGAGGATTCAAAGCGATTACGAGTCTCAATCCTAAGAACTTAAGGATCTCCCCAGCTGAAGTTTGCACTCGATTATGCTTGACTAATTGAGCGTTGGTGTACTCAACAATTTTTGGCAAATGTTGCATAGGGAAAAAGAGGTAGAAGTAATGTAACGGATCTTTCGGCCCTCTGGGAACGTCAAGTTCCCGATGGAACAGTCGCACCGTTCGATGTCTCCAATTGAGCACAGTTGCTGCCGAATAGCAATCAAACCCTGACTGAAGATTCGTTGCTACTAAGTCGGAGTCGCTCCAAACTTGATATTCTGGGGGACGACTCCACGTTCCTTTTTTCATTACCGCATGTAGCAAACTCGGTGGGGGTGGCTGCTGGAATGGACCACGTCCAGAGCCTCTGCCCCTTCCTCTCCCGCGTCCACCATGGGCTTCACCTCTTCCAGTTGTCCCTCTACCTGCACGGTTGCCTTGTTGACGCGGTTGTGTAGTCTCTGGGGCAACAGGAGTCAATACTGGCTCATCATCGGACATGATTTCATCCAGGTTGGAATGACCTTCTAAGTCATTCTCTTCCTGTGTATCCTCAGCATCGGAGGAAGTATCGGTTTCCTCTGAATCAGATGAACCGATTGAGCCTTCCGAAGGATCTTGATCGTCCTGTGACAGTGTGTCGTCCACTTCGTCTCCATCGTCAAAGTCCAAATCGCCATCATATTTTCGGATTGACTTCTTAAAAACCACTTCTTCTTCTCCATTGTCCCAAACGACCATTATTTTCGACTTCGCTAAGGTTGCATGGCTCTCTGCTATGCGCCCACGGCGATTGTAGCAGTCGTAGCCTTTCCCGATGATGAAATCTCCAGCTATGAAGTTATCTAGAATAGAGCTAGCCATTGTGAAAATTAACGGATAATTGAAGTAGGCTGAATTACCTTTTGCGTTGTATCTTAGGTAAGAATAATCCAAAATCAGATCGGATTGTTTCCTTTTGTAGCTCTCTGTGCCAGCCATCCAAACCCGAGCTCGCAAAACGGCTGCCTGTTTGATGTCGTACAAAAATCCTTTTTTACAACAGCACAAAAACTGTCCTAGTACTAGGACAATGTCCTTGTACTAGGACGGTGGAGGAACAGACATTCAGGGGGAAGCTTGGGACGAAGAACATTCCCCTGGAAACGCGAACACCTGGCCAATTTCTCAGCTTGCTATTCACGGACGAAATTCTCGAGGTGTTTGTCCGGGAGACCGACAGAAGTACTATGGATGGAGACCGGAAAACAACTTGGACTTGGTTGAGATAAAGAAATACTTCGCCGTCACTCTTTTTATGGGGATACTGCAGCTTCCAAGTCGCGAAATGTACTTCGAAAAGGGCATTTATGGTCAGGAATTTGTGACAAACTTGTTTACAAAGCACCGATTTCTATCAATATCGAAGAAATTGCACTGGTTTGATGTTTCGCAAATCAGTAGCGAAGAAAAAATTCAGAGAAACAAACAAGATGGCTATTGGAGTGTTGCCACATTTCTGGACGCCCTGACCTGGAATTTTATGCACTACTACGAATGTGGAAAACTGCTAAATGTTGACGAGATGTGCATTTTTTAAGGGCCGCCATCGATGCAAGTGCTTCAATCCCAAAAAACCAAACAAATGGCACCTCAAAGCATACTGCCTGAACGATTCGGTAACTGGATACCTGTACAATTTCTTCATGTACCGCGGCGCAGAGGAAAACCGCCCTACCAACATGCCCGCTACGCTATGGCCCGTTCATTTCTTACGGAACCCACCGATCTTCATGGAAAGAATCATGTGCTTTGCACTGATAATTGGTATACAAGCGTCGCCACCATCGAAGAGGTGATGAACGAGCCAAAGAGAATGCACGGTTTGGGAACAGTGAAGACGAACTTGCCCAAGGATGGGCATTCTCCCCACCACGGGTAAGTCCGTTAGACCAAGGGGAGCGTTCGAGTGCAGAAAGATGGCGAACAAAGAAATCTACTTTACATCATGGCAAGACAAGAAACCAGTTCATCTCCTTTCAACATGGAGATCATACCTGACGTCAACCACGCGTAACACGAAGAACCCCGCTGGCGAGTACGCGTGTCTATCAGTCCCTTCACCGAATATTATCAAAGCGTACAACAACTCGATGGGTGGGACTGATAAGTTCGATCAATTTGAAAGTTACTATGACGATCGTGCCCGTACTGTCTTCTGGAAGCATCGGATCTTCTCTCATTTTTTCGAGCCGCGTGTATCAACGCTAATCAACGCAGATACTTTACTGCGTCGCAAAACGAATTGAAGACATGTCGTTGCTTGATTTCTTCCGGATGCTTGTTTCGGAACGGAGTGGAACAAATGTTGTGCCCGAATTCTACGACGATTCTAAATGTTCCTCCACATGCTTGCCGTGCAATCCTAAGAAAAAGGCAAAAGTAGCCCACCGAAGTGCCTGGCGTCAAGATAAATCTCGGTTGTCGGGTCCCCATTTCCCTGGTAAACTCTCCAATACAACCTCCTACGATGCAGACGGGGTCCTTAGAGACGGTCGTAAGCGATGCAAAGTGTGTAGCAGTAGAACTACAATGCATTGTGTCCAATGTTGCGCTGCAATGATACCAACTGCTTTGTACGCCTCCACACGCTCGAGGACTTTGAGCTATGACCTAATAACTTGCCCACGTATGGTTCTAAGCCTAATAATTCATTTCTTAGGTTGAATAACCCCTTGAATATGCATGCATCTTGGCATTTGTAATGACATCGATATAAATAGGCCACTTTTTCGGTTTCGTCTATTCTTTTTTACATGTCCATCTTTAAAAGAAAGTAGACATATATTCCGAATCGCCACACAAAATTACATCGTCGCATGTACTTACAAGCTTCGTATTGTAACTCGTAGTAATTATTTAGCAGAATTACGTTTCAACAAAAATGTACCGATATCGGTACATTTTTCACTGAGGTGAGAGGGTTAACTCTTCCTAAGTCTTGATTTTTCATCAAACGGAATTGGAGGCCTGACTACGTCATCAATCTTCTTTGTGGCATTTTGTGGTTCTCCGTTCGAGTTGATGGTCAATGTGGGGACGGACGGGACTGCCGCCGCAGCGACATTGCCGCCTCCTGTACCAAGTCCAAAATGAACTTGGTGTTCAATGATGACAGCATTTTAAAAGATGTTTGATACCTTGTTCGCAATTTCTAATTGTATCGGGTGACTGAACGAGCCAACATTCGCTCACCTCCAACAAACCGCTAACGGTTAGTTGCGCGACCCCGCGCACAGACACACGTGCGCGCGCAGGTGCGCATCTGCGCAGTTTGCGCAGCGCGTGATGCGGCGCTCGCGAATAAGTATGGCAAGCCAAAGCGGACAGGCTGTTGAATTTACTTTTGATAGTTGGACCTTTTTGATAGTTGGATATCTGCGAGAAATGTCAGTATTCCAATATCAGTATTTCAGCTGAAACAAATGGACTTGTAATGAGTCCGATAAGACTTAGACAGCTTGGAGGTCGTGCCTGGCATCCGATAGGACGCTCAGGCGAGCTGGTTCCGAGAAGGAAGATCAGCTGGAAGATTATAAAGCGAATAAAGTCTAATTAATTAGCATTGTTACAGACATTCAAGATAGATAGACAGGACCGTAGGCCGGACATCCTCGTGTGGTTGGGCCTACTATGAGCCAGATGCCCCAGTCGTAGGGACGAGGGGGCAGAGTGCTTCGTAGCATACCCATCCACACGAGGATGTCCGGCCTACGGTTCCTTTACATCTATCTTTAATGTCTTCAACAATATAGATGTAACCAGTTCTAATTCATAGTTTGCAACCGACGGTACCCGAGATCGTGTCGCAAACACACCGAGGTTACCACTGATTGATAAAACCTCAAAGTCCATTTGTTTCACCTGAAACACTCACATAGGTCAGTCTGTACAGAGACAACGACAGAAGCGACAACTAACGCGAAGCTATGGTCTGAGCGCGCGCTTCGCGCGCACTCGAACCCACCAAGTCTGACTAAGACGAAACTATCAACTACAACTTCACGCTTAGCTATGGTCTGAGCGCGCGCTTCGCGCGCACTCGAACCCATCAAGTACAGGTCAGATCACTGGGAAAGACTCACTGTGACAGACGGATGACGAAACGACTGCAAAGACTCACTCAGTGCGGTCCAATAAAGGCGTCCTGACCCGTCAGTGGTCGGACGTACGAAGTACGTCCGACCACTGACATTTGACGAAAACTCAAACACTCGAGAGTCGAAGAAAAACCGAGAGTGGAGACCTTGAGTTGCAAACGAAGTTTAAACGTCTTCAAACTGTATGGTGTCCGAGAGGTCTTTCCTTCTCGAATGCGTTCATCCATGGCAAGAGCACGTTGATGATAAAGTCCTAATTGTCTACGTGCTCAAGACCTTACTGTGTCATTGCTGTTGTGCCTGATCCTTGTGATTGAGCGTATAGCTGCGTCGGAAGCTCGACAATCAGGCCAACGACGCTACTCACGTCTGGAGGCCGTCAACCAGGCCTAGAAAACGTGAGACAAAGGCGAGTCATCGTTGTGAGTCTATCTACCATATGTGAGCGGATTCCGAGTGCAACCGGATTGACAACAACATATGCAATGACAACGGTCAGCGAATTCGGAAACTCAATCAGCTGAACCACTATCGCGTCAACCATCGCGTCGTAAACGACTGGAACTTGATTATAATCCCCATTGCGATGACGAAAGGTCTTCAGCGTGGATGTGGAGCAGGCGGCAATCGATCAAAGGAGCACGGCTGCAAAGACACCAATGCACAGGAGTGAGAATGACAGGTAATGTGTCTGCTGCTCTCCTTGCAGCGTCCTAGACACACAGAACCTGTCTGGGGCTTTAGCTCCCCCGCCGTTTCATGCACCTCTGCCGTTTCACGTACCTCAGCCGTTTCATGCGTTTCACGTCTCCTTGTTTCCTCGGCGCAGCGGCAGCTGCACCGAGTGAGCTTTCGCTCTGCTTCCCTTTAAGGTTAATCAGATCTCAATTCGACACCACTGTCGGAGTACAATATTTAAATACTGTTTGTTTTTTTGCTTTTCTTTTTTTCAATGGCGACCATGGCATGCGGATCGGCCGAGCGGCTTCGCACCGCTCGGCCTCCGCCAAGATCACGATCTCTTGGCGGCGAGGCCTGGATAGCCGCCATCCAATCTCCGGCCACACGATGCAACATGACACGGCCTTACCTGTGAATGATGACGAAAGGTCTTCAGCGCGACGACTAGGTCCTTAAGGAGTAAAAAATTAAATGGTTTGTGTTCTTTGTGACGGCTTGCGTTGTCGTTGTTGAAGTGAGTTGGGAGAAGGCCGAAAACGCGTTTCGCTGGTTAAAATGCGTTTTGTTTAAGCGTTGCATCACAGAAAACGGCTACTTCAATTATATTAAAGATGCAGGGTTCTTGTATGCGGGGAACATCCTAAACAGTAGGGTGATGCGCAGTATGCATACGCGCGCGCAAGTGCGCATGGCGATCTTCGTCTGCGCAATTGCGCACTAGCCAGAGACTAGAGGGTGCACCCCTTTGTAGCAAATGAATCTAAGCTCTCTGCTAAGGCGCATAGACATGAAGATGTGCTCATACGCAAGCGCGCGCGTAGAACGGCGTTCTACACAACAACGTTCTCAGCCACATTCGTCGATACATTATTTCTTCCAATTACCTTTTCTCAGATGACTTCAGATATGTACTGGGGTCATTCTTCTCCGATATATGGCAAAGTACATCATCAAACGAATCGGATAAATGAATCAGTTAGTTATGTATTAATGAATATTTCTTGATGGTGTGTGAATTTATTCATAACTGATTCATTTTTTCGATTCGTTCGATGATTTACTTTGCCATATATCTGAGAAGAATGACATATCTCAGTACTTTGCCCTCAGTACATATCTGAAGGCATCTGAGAGAAGGTTAATTGGAAGGAAGAATGTATCGACGAATGTGGCTGAGAACGTTGTTGTGTAGAACGGCAAGCCGCCCGCCGTCTTTCACGTCAACAGAGTCCCGAGCTGTTGGACCTCTCACGCAAGGGGCAGCAGCAGTTCCTCAACTTTGGCGGCTCGCCGCATCCCTTGCGCTTGACACGCTGACATCCCTTGCGGAGTCGATGAGAAGAGGTGTGTGTGTTCGACGAGCAGTTCGTACGTCTGCATCGTGCAGATCAGCGGCGAGACGACGACGACCAAGTCGACGAGCTTCCTCGGGACCACGTGCGAGGCGGGCTCCGCGTCGAACTGCTCTAGCCATTGCTGGTACAGTTCATTCATCGTCGCAGCCTTCCGAACAACCCACTTCCGTTCCAACTTTGCAACCGTCTTTTCAGCCGAGTAACCATCCCTCGAGCCAACCAAGTGCACAGTTGACCTCTTGCCCGTCGTCTCAGCCTACGCAACAACCAGCCCGATCACCAAAGTCAAGTCGACAGAGACCTCCGATCGGTACGTTCTGACGGCGAAGATGAGGCTTCGTGCACGGTAAAGGTTTGTAGAGGTTTCCGGAAAGATCCTTCCCGCTCCGCTGCTATTTAGTCAAGCTCTTTCAGTAATCTTCTTCTGTATTGGGTGGAAGGATAGTCGACGTCCAATATAGTGCACGTTTTGGACGACCTCACCCACTGCATCGTGTGTGGGTCCGTGAGACAATGTGTGCGCAGCTTGTCCGCTTTGGCTTGCCATACGCGAAAGCGTTTCGCGCGCGGGCGCGCGCAAACCGCGCGGTTCGCGATTGCACGCGGCGAAATTGCAATTGCGACAAGAAGCGGGTTTCCGGAACTCCAATGTAGTCATTTCGGATTTACGCTACTTGTTGTCCTCATTTTGCAGATTTTTTCCTGGTCTCCGCAAACATGCACGCCGCAAACAGCAATTTCGCACGTGCGCGCGATCGCAATCTGCGACCGCCGCATCACACCCTGCTCAAGTCACCCATCGCCATCATGTACATTGCTGGATGGAGAGAGAGTGAACAAACAATGCAACACGAAGAATCTAATGTCACGTTTGTAGGCAATTAAATATGCTCTTCAGCATTTACAATCTTTCTTTGCAACTTGCTTAGAACCTTCTTGAACCTTCGAGAAGTTCAGTTGACGCGCGTCACAGCCACAGGATGAAACGGTTCAGGATATCAGCAGGAAGACGTTTCAACATACATACCTCACTGCCACTCATTGGCAGCTTTCTATGGTGCACCATATCACTCACGAACGAGGAAAAAACAACTAAACTATCGACTAAAAATTCGACTTAACCCTCTCAGGATACCGAGAGTGTGTCCATTCGGATACACTTCACTAGGTCATTAAACATTTCATATTTCAACGAATACTGCATTGTATAAAATATGTAATAGTACATATGTAATTTACGTCGATTGATAGAACGTTTAAAGGGGAATTTAAAACGATCTGATACATAGCTTTTGTGAAAAGGTCATAAAAGAAGGATGTGCTGCGTTTCGACAGTTACAGGGGACACTTACCATGAGGTCAAGTAGTCCACGGAAAACCTGAAAACAAAGATAAAAAGTATTGTTTGCAGTATATCTATTGGTAGTACGAACATAAGAAACAATTGCGGCGATGTTCTTAAGAAGTGGTGTCATGAAGAGCCACCCAACATTGACTGAGTCACGCAGATATTCACGTCACACTCAATACAATAGTTCTACGGTGGCGTACCGCAATGCTTGCATCGCTTTCGATGGCGTTTCGTACACCAATTACGGCAGGTGATGCAGTCGCATGGGCGTTTCCAGGTGTATGGGATGATTTTGGAGTGGTCTGATGCAGCTTTGTGTATGTGGCAGGGTGCAACGTCTCTGCGGACCAACCGGGTCATCGCGACCGTCTTCAGAGTCCGAGTCTGACGAAGCATCGTTCTGGTTTTGCGGTGATAGTGGTGATGGGTGTTAACACCCACGTAATTGGGTACTTACATGGCTGAACAGGGCATTGAGTTTAATGTGCAGACGCCTGGTGAACACACATTCGAGGCAGAACGAAGTGTCAGATCGATTAAAGACGTGGCAAGAGCAGTTACAAACAGCTTACCCTACGGCCTGTGCTCAACGTTGGTAGTGTATTTGGTGTACAATGCATTTTCACGCAACGCGTTATGCACGAAGGGCTCCGGTTACGCCGTACCACCGCGAGTGTTATTTCAGCACCGATTGTACTACTGAACTTCAGCTCGCGTTTGGAGAAATCGTTCATGTGCATGAAGATGACACTCATCCCAGAAATTCCATGGAGGCGCGGATTTTGCCTGCACTTGCGTTGCTGCCTGCAGGAAATCAGCAAGGCTGCCGGGTTCGAGACCACTCGCCCACAACTTCCTGGATAAATGGAAGCAGTTCGTTGGATCCCGTGTTCTGGCGCATTTATACACGCAACCCTCACGAAATGGCAAATACGTCGATGCTGCCACCTTACCGTACGTATACGGTCATCGTAGTAGCTGCCCAGTTGGTCTATCTGATTGTATGCCACTATAGTTGAGGGGATTTTGATTCTGCTGATTGCAAAATTCCCCACTTTGTCTTTCGCATTTCGCTTTACGAAAGAAGTCTTGGGCCTCCATGACGATAGCATGTGCACAGGCTTATTATCCTGCCAAGCAGTGAAGTAAATCGGCTGACATGAGTTATTCTTCGTGTTGGAACTTGTGAAGCACGTGGTAGTGCCCCGTACCTCTGAACTGCTTGTCTTCTTCATTAATGCGCCTTTGGGAAATCCTTTCGAGTTTTGTCGTGACAGTTCCGACGAATTCCATTCGCTTTGATGCTTGTGGTACTTCGAGAAAGGCATTGATGCTTGTGCACCAGTTGTCTGTTGCCAGCAAGTGCTTTTCCCGTATAGTCGTCCATCGTCAGTTAGCTTTTTGACATGGCTGAGATATTGTTCGGACGACGCTCATCCTTGCCAAGATACATGAAAAACTCCCACAAATATCCATTTGATTTTTTCGTTTCTGCCGTATGCCTTCAAATGCCACTTGTTCGGTTTCTTGGGGTGGTAACGATGTCTCCCCATGAAGAAGATAAACATTTCATCAATAATGATGAGTTGGTCACTAGCAAAGTAGTCACTCCCTATAAGGCCGTAATTAACGGCGGACTTTTGGCGATATTGCGGGAATACGAAAAATTGAAAATCTGGAATCCCGAAATGTGCTGCGGAAAGGTCGGAGAGTGGCACGATTAGCATGACCGACGAGGCAAAGACCAAATGGATCCGATCCCAAGAAAGAAGAATACTTGTATGTAGAAGGAGGAGGATGAGTGAGGAGACCACATTTATCCATCATGATGGGAAGCGACCAAACCAAAACCGTGAACGATCTTCTCACGGAATTGCAGCAGGTAAGTCCGTTTCTCCATGTCTTTCCTACCTTCCTATTGCATTTTTATGGTCCGATTTCAAAACATGTAGGCTCTAATATTTCTTACCTTGGAAGATATCGGCCTGCAGCACTCTAAACAACGCAAGCGTGCCACGGTTGGCGCTGAGGAGTGGACCGAGGCGGCCCGGGCAATTTCTGCTGCGGGAACCGTTGCTGCTGTTGCTGTTCCGACGGCAGACGACGATGACAATCTTCCTGCCTCTGCCATCTGCACCATGGTTGAATGTAAGGCTATCCCTTTGCTGTGTTCATCTTTGTTCTTACAGCTGACTCGACTGACTACAGGAAGAGGTTAGTCGTCTGACCAGTGCTTATGAGGAGTCCTTGAGGCAGATAAAGGACCTGAAGACTCACGTTCAAGCATTGGAGGTAAGTCGACATCGTCATCGATGTCGTGTTCGCAGCTTCCAATAATCTTTGATGCTAAAATGAACTCAGGGTAAAATTGAAAGGATGCGCAGACGATTCCAGGAATTACCAGAGGCCCGTGCAGCACACGTTTCCTTCAAGGTCGATTCGCCAGAGGGCATCAAAGACATCCTCCAATTTACCGCACAGAAGATCATCGCCCCTGGTTTAATGCACGTTGCTAGGGAAGAATTTCGACAACCTCATGCATCGAGCCTCCAATTATTCCATGTCAACTAGCTTGCTTCCTTTTCTCCGACCACGTATGTCTCGAGCAGATGCTCGGGTCTGGACCGTTCTTGGGAATGGCCCAATACAGCAAGATCACCATGTGAAGCGGATGCCACGGAGCTTGTATACTTGTTGAAGACGGTCGCTGACAGTATAGTCACCTCTTGTTCTTCCTCTCCGAGTAGCCAATAGCCTCCAAGAAAGAGTTTCCCACAGTTTGCGTATACTTCCTTGTGTTATCTGATGGAAATTTCTTGCCCCCCTGCAAAAGTCTTTGTCAGTCCTTTTGCCTTGATGACTGCACTTATCGTGAAAAGTGTTACCGGTTCATCGTCGGAGGCTATCGGACTGGTAGGTCGAAGCCTACCTGGAGGAGTTTCCAATCAGTCGTTGTCCACTCTCATGGATAAAGTTGTTGCCGAGGCTAACAACATTGAAACTTCTGTCTTCACTGGGCGCTGTGATGTTCTTGCTGGCTTCGATAATGCGGGCATTTATTCCACAATTACGTCGGACACCGTTGATCCATCGAAGGGTAACAAGCGAGCGGCGTCGATTTGGACTAATGTGATTGCTATGTGCATGTACTCGGATAAGGTTGGTGCTCCTATATTGCAGACGGATATCAAGTACGCTCGGAGCGTCTACCAAGCAGCCAAACCCCTCTCCGGCTGCCCGAAAACATTGCTCCATGTGAACAATCAGGGATACTTATCCGAGCATCTCTTCACGCCAAAGTTCAACAACGGTGTTTCTCATAGAGAAGTACTACCTGCTTTGGACCTTGTTCACAGTTCAAATGCTTTGATGAGATCACAACGTATCTACTCAGATTATCTTGACCACCTCACCTCTAATGGCGAAGCCAACAGCGGTTTGGCTATATCTTCATTTACGAATCGATTGGATCGTGAAGACGGATTGTTCAGAAATGGTGGAGATGTTCGTCCTCTCTGCGACATCGCAGATCAATGCGATTCTGTGGTGGAGTTGGTGCGGGTGTGTCAAAAGTGTCATCGCCGCTTTACTTGCGAGGGAAGGAAGCGCAAATGCCTGTGGGAAGCTTGTGGCGGCTCCATGATATCGCTGGAGAAACTCGCCAATCCCGACAATATGAAGACAGAATTTCGAGAACGAGCGTCAAAAGCTTTGGCTGGTTATTTCAGATCTGTTTTAAAGCGCAATTTACAAACTGGACAGTTAGAAACGTCGCATGCACCGGCCCCTTCAACAGCATCTTCATCGTCAAATGGTTCCTCTTCTCGCAAGTTTGTTGGAATAGAAGTTTCAATACCACTGAAAAGAGCACCACAATCATCATCTTCTTCTCATCAAGACCAGCAGTTTGCATCCTTCACCGAGAATAGTGATTCTTCTTCATCACCGACGACGTATCGCTACAAGTGGTTGTCAGCGGTCTCGTTAATGCTGAATCCCGCATCAAAAACAGCGCAGACATTTTTGTGCAACACATTGGGCCGATATTTCAACGTTCCGGGTTTCGTCACCAAGGAAGAAGAGCTGGCCAATTACCGTTGTGGTCTCCCTATTCGAAAATGGGTTGAAGTAGTCAATGCTGCGGGAGCTATGCTCGATCTTACCCTCATGAGTGCTAAAGGAAAACCCTCAATTTGCGAACATCTCGCAACGAGTGGCTCCGTGGCACGTAAGAAAGAATTTCGCTGAAGCCATTTACAAGGTGTTGGATGCTCTGGGTGTTCGGTCCTTGCTTTCACTATGGGGATTTTCTTCTCCTGCGGCGCAAGAAATTTTGCTTAAATGTCTGAAGATGAGAAAAAGTCTTTGCTTTCTATTTGACGGACTCCTGCACACGATGACCGATGCATTCGTTATCGGTTACCTCGATTCGAGTGCAGGAGATGCTTCCAAGGAAATATCAACAAAAGCTTTTCTATCGTATCTTGACGATGATCAAGGTGATCAAACCTTTCGCAATTATGTGGAATTGAGAAAACGTTTGATCCATATGAAAGGTTTGTCTGATGGTATTCGCACCAACAACATGGTTCAGTTTGATTCATGCCGGTTGAGTTTGCTGCGACTGTGTTTTGCGCTGGGGAACTCAAAGTACGGCCGAATCCATGTTTTGGACCTGACAGACATATATTATCAAATGCCACCGGAGCGGGTGGAATATCAGGCGCAAACGTTTTCGTTTGGGGGTAAGGCGCCGGACGAACGGTTGGAAGAGACCAACCATGCGCAAATGCAAGTTATATCGTCGAAGGCTCCCACCTTGGCTGTAGCCATGCACTCTTCGGCTTTAATTCAAATGGGCGGCAGTGTGCGTGATCGCCACGATGAAATTACGGGACATTCAGCGAAAGTGTCGAGTGCATTTATCAACAGCCATCGGCTCAACAACGAGCGTAGTAGAGCAAACTTTGACATGGTGGTTCCCCAAAGAAATATTGTGACTCGCTTGGTACGAGGTGGATCCTTCACAAAAGTTCCTTGCAGGAGCTTTGTGAATTCCTTTGTTGGGAGTGGACCACCCATCGAGCCGCATCTTCATGTGGCGCATATCCTGGCAACAGGAAACGAAAGGGAGCTGACCTATATATCCGCGATCATTGATGATGTATCTCGTCCCTCGTTTTTTCCATCTCTAATTCCCACGGCCAAGCAGGCGCAGGCGCAGGAAAGGCGACAGCAGCAACAACAACAACATCACCCGCAGCTCCACCATCCATCATCTACAGACGAAGAAACTTGTGACGACGACAACGACGACAGCAATTACCATTCTAATCTCATCGATGTGGACGAAGAATTGGAAGAATCACAACTCCCTCACTATGATATGGAAGCTCAATTCGCTGAAGAAAGCACCTTGAACAATGACTGAGAGGCATACCTGGCTGAAATGGGTGTCCCCTATATTCCCTCCCCTTTTTCATATTCTCTTTTTGCCGTTTCATGAAAGTTGTTGTTTTGCATTACATTACAAGACGATATACATGTCATGTTCCTTTCAGTGTTCATGGCGCATTTTGCTTTTCACAAATTCAAACCCTATATGCATACAAATATGTTGACCATCCTGCTATTTACGATTTGAAACGCAAGAAGAGATCTCTTGAAGTTTGTTCGAACTTATTCACGGTCTCCATCCTCTTCTGAAAGCTCTTCCTCCTCCCGCCGGTTGGGTAGTGTATTCCGAGTAATGGTGGGCCGTGCTGGGTGATCCACTGCGGCGGTCGTGGTGTTGAACGCAATGGGGAACACCTTTGTCCCATCGGGTAGGGCGTAAACATTGCCAAACGCTGAATTTAGTATCGCTGTAACGGCATCGACGACTTGACTCCCATCGGAACTAATGTTCACCAGACACAGCTCCTGACGCTGTCTGTAATCAGGTGCCGTCCATAATAGTCCACAAACATCCGAAGGGTTTTCTTGCAACTGCGCACAATTTCGCAAGTTTTCAACAATACCGCAGACAGCTTCAGTAGCGTCCACAAGCTTTGCCGTCCAATAATCTTTGTCTTCTGGCGATTGAGAGCACATCTGCGTTGACGAAGAGTGCAATGGTACACGAAGGGCATGGTCGTTGTCCGACGGGGATACCACCGATATTTTGCTTCGTTTATGCAGCTCTTGTTTGAGAAGGCAGCCTCTTTCCATAGTTGAGAAAAGTCGCTTCTTTCTGGCGAGGAGAGCCTTCTCAATATCATGAATGGATTTGATCCGTGAGACGTCTGCGCGTCCTGGTCTCGTTTTGCTGGACAAAGGTCTAGGATTCGACGATGGCCCAGCGGTGACTGGATTGCTTGACAATGGAGAAGGGCTGATCGCCGTGGCAGCCTGCACCGCAGCTTGGCTGGGATCCATTCCACCACGAACGGCCATGGCCAAACGAGCAGCCACATCTTTCTGGAAGAGAGGAAAGGACAATGATCCAATCCAATCCAAAGTAAATGGTTAACACCGGCATTCGTGCTGTCAGCTGTCAGGAGTTGTCTCCTCTCAGAGGCTTGCTCCCAAACCTAGGAAGTCCTATTGTTGACCCCAGACAGTTCTGAGAGAGGTCTCAGTGACCTTACAGCGTCCGTCGGTCGGCCAAAAGTCGGTCGTTAATTACAGGCGCGAAGAGAGTGGTAGTGCTTGAAATTCTAATTCTTCAACTGTCCAGAATCCGTCCACTATGTTCCGTGACGCACGAACGCTGGTAGGCATTTGTGATGTGTTTATCCAATGGTGATTCGACGACATCCGTTTGAAACTCCATCTTTTCATGACACCCTTCACGAATTCATCCCCATATATTCCGTCATCCCAGTACATACATGGATAGGGAATGGTACTCTATATGTACACCTCCCATGTTGAGGATGATAACAAAAAAGGTCTACAACTCTGCGTTTGATAAACTCACTCCATTTCTTCACGCCTTTCCCCGCCGCGTAAGCATTGGTTTCTTCCACAAACCTGTCCAGTACGAGGCTCCAGGACGATCTCCTCCCAGATCGATTCAGCAGTTCCAACTGCAGCTGGTACTTCTTCATCTGCATCACTGAGGCTCTCACGGATCCACACGAATCCAAATACTCTTCTGGATTATCTTCCGCAACGGAATCATCGCCTTCAGAGTCGGAGCTATCCGAGTCTTCTTTTTTCTTTTGTCCCGAAGATGACTTGGTCCGCCGCGCAGTCACACGGGTCGCAGGTACCTCAAATGCAGATTTTGCATTCCTCTTCTTATTTGTCCGTCCGTTGTGCGTACAGGTACGCACAAAATACGACCGTTATGAGGCGACTACTGCGACTAATACGGCGAGTAGCAGCAAACAAGTCGTCGATGCCGCCATGTTTTTCGGATCGTTGTGAGCAGCACTGCTCTAATCGCATTTTTTCTGACGATAAAAACTACTTGAGATACAACTGACGAGCAAAACGAGTTTTCAATTGAAGAATATCGATGTCTATTATCATCAAGAACTTCATAGCGGGCGATCGAATTGTGGGAACCAAAACTGAGCACTATAATCGCTTTGGAATGGTGGCTGAATCTCATGCTACCGTGCCCAAACCAAACACCTGGTTTGGAAACAAATTTGATGAGATTGTTCCAAGGGCATCAATCCGAAAGGTAGGCCCCGACGAATGCGTATGCCGAGAATGGATACCCGGTCGACCCACCGCAAGGCATTTCGTCTATCGAAGAACAAGCGAATGATGATATCGATGAGAGCAGTTCGGTGGAGGAACTCGAACCTGACGAAGAAGAAAGCGAATCATCTCTCGATGCTGATACTTCCAGGGAGACCCTTTCACAAGGAATCAAAGAGGAATGCAGCGAGTCCGAGAGCGACGGAAAAACTGCATCGAATGATGTTGCAACCTTCGAATCAGTTGCAGCAAGAAATACGGCCACAGGCGGGCGTGGTAGGGGCCGATATGGTGGTCGTGGACCTGTTGTTGAGTCCGGGCGTGGGAACAATGGCAGATATTTTCACCCACCTCCACCGTCAACATTAAATGATTTGTTGAAGAAAGGATCAGCAAGAAGAGACCCTGTTTATCGTGTTTGGAGCGACCTTGAGGATGTTGCAGTTGATTTTTAAACAGGGGTTTCCGACTCACACAAGTCACACGAGGTTCAACTGGAGAGATCCCTCGGAAGGGATATTCCCCCCAGACTTGGGGGGATGTTCAACAAATCTCCACTACAATACTTCATGCGCATGGTCCCTTCGCCACATGTCGAGCAAATACTGCAGTGTTCAAACGAATTGCTGCACAAAATCGCCGAGGAGCTCTTCTGACAAAGAGTGAACTGTTCCAGGTTTTTGGAATTCGTTTGGCGATTACTCTCAACCGCCGAATGGGAGTAGAGGGCCTTGATGTACAGTATGCTCAACAAAAAACGCACATAGGGGGTAAACACTGTTTTTGAAACGTCTCGGTAGTAGGAGTTGGAGTTGGACGAAATGAATAGCAGTTTTAGATAGCTCATAAACAGCTGGATCGAACGATATATTTTATGTGTATTTGATACAATTAGTTACCGAGAAATGCTTCGTCATAGACATCATACAAATTACTACTTTCAATACTTTGTGGGATAACCTTTGCTGTCAATGACAGCTTGACATCTTTCCGGCATACGGTCTACCAATCGACTTAATAGGTCGACTGGAAGTGATCTCCATCCTTCCTCAAGGGCTGCGAATAATTCAGCTTCCGTATTGCACCGTCGATGACAGAGTCTTCGGTCCAATATAGACCAGAGGTTCTCAATGGGATTGAGGTCTGGTGACTGAGCAGGCCACGGCATCGGTGCGCAATCGTTCTCCGCCAGCCAGTTGCGTACTTGAATAGCAGTATGCTTCGGATCATTGTCCTGTTGAAAGGTCCAATTTTCGCGTCCAAACAAGATATCAGCACTGTGCAACATTGCGTCCTCCAAGATATCCAGATATATTTCTTGAGTCATGATGCATTCAATGCGGTGAAGACGTCCCACACCATTTGCTGAGAAGCAACCCCATATGTTGACTTTCTTGTCATGTTTAACGGTCCCAACTAGGCAGTTGGGAGCGTACCTTTCGTTGTGCGTCCGCCATACCCGTTTTCTGCCTTTAAAAGACAACACAAACGGAGACTC
>SMOI01000262.1:0-44760 GCA_008000375.1 Poteriospumella lacustris
CTGCTGCGACGCTTTGGTAGGCGCGAGGCGCGTAGAGACTGGGTCGATTCCACTGCGGCTGCGGCCGGGGCCCCGCGACAACGGTGGCTCTGGACGGGTACCGTTGGTTCGGTGACACGGACCGCGTCGAACGCGTCGTGGGCGCAAACGACGCCCGCGGCGCACCGCCCCCCGCACGTCGTCGACGCGGGTGCGCGCCGTCATTGTCGTCGGCGAAGAGGGTGTTCAGCGCCTCGGTCGATAGACCCGTCGCATTCAACGACGACGGCGATGGCGATGGATGGCGACTGTGGCTGGGGCTGTGGCTGTGGCTGTGGCTGTGATGCGGGGACGAGGGCTCCGCGTCGTCGATGGGGTGGTCGCCGACGACGTATGTCATCGGCGAATCCTTCAAGTCAGCGACCTCCCGCATCAGATGGCGATAGGCCTTCAGGTCACCGTCGAAGACCGCATCGAAGGTCTCGTCAACCGCTGCAGCTGCAGCGGTAGTGGCGGCTGCAGTGGCGGTGCGGTCGTCTTTGTTCTCTGGTGACAGTGCAGCAGCATCAGTCGCTGGAGCGTCCGTCGCCGTGGTCGACGGTGGAGCTGCCGTTGACCGCGACGATGTCGTCGGGGGCGCGGAAAGGCCACGACGCTTGGACGGTGCGGCTGGCCCCGCCGCCGCCACCGCCGCTGCCGCCTCTGACGATGACGACTGCTGCTCCTGTTGCACCTGCAGCTGCTTCTGTTGCTGTTGCTGCATGTGCAGCTGCAACCGACGCTGCTCTTGCAGACTCTGCTGCTGCTCCTTCTGCTGCTTCTCCAGCGTCGCGACAATCGACCGTCGCAGCACGACCATGTTCTGCTGCACGTGCTTCTTGAGCTCTTCGATCGCCTGCTGCTGCCGTTCGACCGTCAGATACACCTTCGCGTCGCGGTTCGTCGTTTGATTGCGCGAGACTTCGAGTTCCTTGCGCAGCTCCCTCAGGGCGCGCTCATACGACGACAGCACCTTCTCGGTCGATTTCTTGACGCTTTCTTCGACGCGGTGCACGATGGCGGCGGTGTTCGGCAACGACGGCGGGGGCAGCATGGCCGCTGGGGCCGCGGCGCGTAGCATCGCCGGGGCGGGCTTGACGATGATTCGTTCGATGACACGTTCGTGGTGGTGGATGTGCTGCGTGACGGGCGCGGCGGCGGCGGCGGCGGCGACGTAAGATGAACCGCGCGAAGACGACGCACGGGCGGCGGGTGGCATGGCGCGGATACGAACGCTGTTTCGTGGGTCGTGGGGGTCTTCCAACAGCGGCGGCTGTCGAGGTTGTGTGCCGCGGCCCGTTGACGGAGACCGCGACGTTGGCGACGACGTACGACGCGTCATCGGCGAGGTACTCGACGGGCGCTGACGAGCGGATGACGACGACGACGACGACGACGTCTTCTGGAAGGTGGCGTCGAAGATTTGATCGGGATCCAGCGAGAACTTCGTCAGGACGGGCGCCTGTTGGCGAGGCTGTGGCGTTTTGTTCGCCTCGTGACTGCCACGCAACGATCGACTGCGGTGGTCGCTCTTCTTGTCCGTGGCCGCGGACGACTGTGTGTCGGTGGGCGAGCGACGCTTGACGACGACGATTTTCTTCGTCTCCGCCTGTTTGGAGTACTTCGATCGCATCCCCTGGGCCGCGGCCGCGTCGTCTGCATCGTCGATGTAGATGCTGTGCGTCTGGTCGTGCCGCAACTGCTGCTTCGTCTTCGTCGGCGTCAGCTTCTCCGAGTGAATGAACAGCGTTTGCTTGCTTTTCTGTGGCGACATGTGCGTGATCTTCGGAGCCAGCGGACAGACGACTTCCGACGTGCCGCAGCACGACCAGCTGTCGTACGGGAAGCCCCGCCAGCGCCCCGTGTGCTTCAGGTAGCCAAACTCGACCAATTGCTGTGCCGTGTAACCCAGCGCGCCATGTTTCAATTGGCCGCCATCGGCGTCGAACGGATGATGCGCCGCGCTCGTTCGTGGTGGCGATGGTGGCGGTGAATACGCCGGTGGCGGTGGAGGAGGCAAGGTCGTCGTGCCATCGAAGGCGCTGCGATCCGTGTCCTCCAACGAATCATACGGCTGATGCTGCTGCTGTTGCTGATGTATCCGTTCGTCTCTCAGCTTCGCGAGCGGAGAGACGTTGCGTCCGTGTTGACGACGCGACTCTTGCAACAGCCGACGCGCCTCTTCGATGTCGTCCGCAGTGATCGGACTCTGTCCACGCGCGGTCGACGTCGTCGTCGCCAAATCCGCCGTTTGACTGAACTTCCCCGCGTGATTCGGCGACTCAAACGAAGCATTCGTCGACGCCATCGCAGCAGCCGCGCTGCTTTTCAAACCCGCAGGGGACGAATTCGGCAAATGCTGCAGGTTGTCCATCATGCTCATGTACATGCTGCCGCCCAGCTGACCCGACAGCCCACGCAACGAGGCCGTGGAGCTGCGCTTCACCAACGGATCCGGCGAATTGTCAATCGACGCCTGGCTGGAGAAAGGATGAAAGCTGCTTCGCGGACTAAGACTCCCCACCGATTGATGTGAACGTGGCGACAGGCGCCCACCACCGCCACCGCCCGTCGCGGAAGGTGACCGTCGCAGTGGCAGCAGATGCGCATCGAGATCGGTCATGTCTTGGCTTCGTGAACGCGGACTATTCTCACGCTCATTGCTACGAGAGCGGCGTATGGAAGCACCGGGTGAGGAGTCGTCATCGTCGTCCACGACGTGGTTCTGCGAGTTAGCAAAGTGGTTCGCGTCGCTGTGCATCGCCAACAGCATCGAGCGTCGACCGTTGGCCGCCTCCGCAGCAGACGGCGGGAAACCGTCCGCTTCTTCTTCAATTTGTCCGATGATGCCGTCGAGCACTTCCATGACGATTTCTACGAGCACAACAAACAGGGACGGATCAAGAAACGAGAAGGGAAGGCGCACACAGAGGAAAGCCGAAAGGGACGATGTACCTTCAGCGGTCTGTTGCCGTGCGCCGTCATAGGAAATGGGAATCGAAGGCTTCACTACCGGCAGTCGACGCGCATCTTCTCGAGGAACGACGGTGTATACTTCTTCGTCTTCGCTGTCGTCGTCTTCGTCGCCGGCCTGACGGCCAAATTCAGCTACCAAGCGACGCTCACTGCTGGCGGCGGATGTATCGGCGTGACGGCCGCCGCCTCCACCGTCGGCGTAGTCTTCGTCGTCTTCGTGTTCTTCTTCGAAGTCGCCTTCTGGTAAACTGGGAATGGGCAGGTTCTTAATATCCAAGAAGTCGATGAGATTGCTGAAGGAAATCAGTTTGGTTTTGCCACAGAGCGCATCGGCCAGATCGTTCAACAGTTGACGCGGCAGCCCCGAGTCCAGTGCTTTCATTCGCGTGATGAAATCAGCACGAGACACGCTATCCATGCCATAACTACACATCGACATTGATGGGTCAGAGGGTAATGGTAATGCTATGGGGACAAGATGAAAGCACTTACGTCTTGAACGAGTTGAACATGACGCGCACGTTGCCATGGAAGCGCTCTTCAACGACTTTCGTCAGGTAGCGCACGAGGAATTCGTGGTTGTCTCCGTTGTTTTGGGGGAAAAGCCAGGCTTTAAAGTCCTTGGAAGAGATGATACCGTCTTGATTCGAATCCATGGTGTGTAGGACACCCTCGATCTGTGCCGCAGTCAACACGTCAATGAAATGATCCGATTCTCTTACATTGACGTGGAATCAAGCAACTCCTACCTCACTTTCAAGCATATTACGGCCAATTTCAGGCAGTACAAGATTTTCTAAGGCCTTTCGCGCGGTTCTGGCCTCGATTTGATTTCCTCGTTTCAGTGGCGTCTGTGGCGGTGCTTCGGCTGTGAGCGCGCGACTTACACTGCAGTGGCAATGCATACGAAGCGTACCTTGGACAGCTTCACAAACTCTGCCAACAATGCGTCATCACTGCCAGTGGAAGCAGCACCCGAAGAGCCAATGATTCGAATCAGAGCCTAATAACCAACAACATTCGATGTCAAATCGCCGTGCGGCAAACCACATGAAGCGATGTACCTTTCTGCACATATCTAAGACGATGCCGATTTCGTTGGCATCGTCACTTGACTTTGGCGGGAAAAGAAAATCTTCCAGCTCTTGTAAACTCACGGTACCATCACTGAAAAAGAGGACGAAAGAATACGTCAGCTACATCATCCTGCGCACAAACCGAATCAAAACGATCGTTACCGATTCACATCGATTTGCTGCACTAATAGATCCGTAAACTTATCGATATGGGCTTGATCATTCCCAAAGAGGTCAAGCTCTGGGGACTTCACGAAGTCTTTCATCTCTTGTGATGTCAACACTCCGCTGCCATTCTCATCGATACGGCGAAAAATATTCCGCACCATTTGTCGATGATTGCGAGAATCACCGCCATGCTTGAGTAAAGCATCTCGCAGCAACTGTGCAACTCTGTTATAGCTATCTGTTAAAGTGTTTCCTACTGTCAAAATCGAGGAGTTGCGACTGTTGACACTAAAGTCGTCAGCATCGTAACTGCCTCGGAACGATTTCATATCAACAGAGTTCTATTTTTCCTTCCTCTCCACAACAATCAATCTGCAAGATGCAATAGCCAAGCCAAAAAAAATGTTACTTTTCCTTCCTTGTTGATTCAGTACTATGCTATGATCATTCTTGCATCTGTTTATCAGTCGATTCGAAGACCAACCCGCGTCAGTCAAATTTCGTTTGCTGCCAACGGTCGGAAAGGCGTTTCAAATATGCTGCAAGAGAAACTGAAACTGCCTCGACGAGCGAACGTTACCAGTTACAGTACTCCAACTCTCGAAGACAAAGTAATAGGCGGCTTGTGCAATCCTGATACCCACTCATAAAGTGTATTTGGTCATAATCGTCTTCTGTTGCAGTGAAGCTTCAAATAAAATCGCTTGCGGAACGCGCCAAAGAAAGGCACAGTTTTCTGACCTTCCTTCACAATGGAGATCCCCAACGATGATTACTATCAGAACATGCTTCGCACATTAGATGCGCCTCCAAAGAAGAAAAAGAAGTCTAAGATGATGGATGCTTCAGGAGTAAAGTACGATAAGTCTTCGCCTTTCTACTACCTTCACAACTCTCGAGCCTTGTCGGCTTTGGAGGCGCAAATTGAGGCGGAGAAAGCTATCGAAATGAGCCAACAACAAACCGCTAGGGAAGAAGAGAGAGCGAGATTTCTGTCTGAGAAATCAGCGAAAGCGAAGCGATCTTCATCAAACAAGAACGTTATTCAGCAAATCATGTCCATGAAGATCACCACGACGAGCATGAAGCAAAGGTGACCCATCACGTCTCATCTCATCTTTTCCATCATCCAGAAACTCATCGTGTTTTGTGCACATTAGGGAGCTGGAAGAAGCACTGCTGCGCCCTTACCGGAAGGATCCTCGCAACGTTACCCACCTCTTAGAGCACTGCGAGGAAATCGTCCGCGAGCGAAATAGGGAAGTAGAGGAAGCTCGACAAGCGATTTTTCCAAAGGTAATGAACCATCTTCGCAATTCAGTTGACACGGAAAAGGTTTGATGATATGGTATCGGACTTATAGACCGATAAAGTCAGCATCCCCTTGACGCTCGAGGAACGCCTCGAATCCGCTCGTCAACGTCGCAAAGAGATAGAACACGAACAATTACAGCGGTACGAAGAATCTATCCGAAGCAGGACATCCCACGATGTTGTACAGAATACCAAGACGCATACCGATCGAATGAAAACGTGGCTGACTCTGTCGCGGTTCTTCTTCGGGCTGAAGAAGATGGGTGACAAGGTGTTGGACATCAGGGCGTTGAAAGCGCAGGACAAAGCCAAGTAAGCGGTCACGCTTGGCCTTAAAAGATTCTGAGCGAATATTCTAACGATTTGATGCCTGACAGATGGAATGCATGTGTGCGCATCCAGCGTTTGTGGCGCAAACGACGCGGTATACGCGACCAATATCGCCGCCACCAAATCAGAAGTATGAATTCGTTTAAGAAGCGTTTGGGATTAAAGCCTGACGATCATCGCATTGATACCTACAAATCACGCGTTTCTTCTGCGGATACGTTGGTTCATTTTCTTCGAGAAACGCGAACGAAGGCATTGATGCGGCGTATGTTTCGGTAAGCCCCCCTCCCTCCTTTTTGCGGTGTCGGCCCCCTTGACAATGCCTTGTTGCTGGTCCGTGGTGTTCGCGATAGGGTGGTAAAATACCTGCAACGGGTAGCACGATCGTTGAAAGCGGTGGAAATGGCACGCCTTCAACTGTTGGCGTCGTGTGTCGAGAAATGCATGATGCCCTTTGCGGCCCACGTC
Organism: Poteriospumella lacustris; assembly: GCA_008000375.1. Classification (NCBI taxonomy): domain Eukaryota; class Chrysophyceae; order Chromulinales; family Dinobryaceae; genus Poteriospumella; species Poteriospumella lacustris. The sequence continues at coordinate 6,351 of SMOI01000262.1, forward strand.
GCCATCGTGGCCAATAATCGAGGATTGGACCTGCAAAACCTATCCCATTACGAATCCAATCAACTACGCGCCCAATCGCATCTCACCAAGGCGTATCGTGTGATTGCGGCGATGCAAACCGCCGAGTTCCATGCGCAACTACGTCGCCATGTCGCCAAATTGGGCGATTTTCAACGCGATTTCATCGTCACGTCCAAAGTTTGGACCGAACGTCAGGACATCAAGAAACGATTGTTGCTGAAGTTGTTGACACGGAAACGGAAAGCCTTTTTGAAGGATCTACAAAAGCCATCACCGATGACGTATCAAATGCCAGCGATGGGGTTGGAGGAGATTCAAGCCTTCATATTGGGCGGTCCCGACCCGTTGACACCCCGCATTGAGGCGTTCGAAGCGAAGCATCAAGAATGGTACGAAGAAAAACACCGTCCGAAGACACCCTTTCGCTGTAGAGATCCACAGCAACGTGAACAATTCGTACAGCCGCGGTTTCCCCTATTGACGTATCTGCAGCCCAGTGATTTGATCTTTTTCTTTGCGGAGTTTTCGTCGTTGTTGCGCGAAGAAAAGCGACAACAAGCAGCAGCGATCAAAGCGGCGGCGATGGCGAATATCGAAGCCGGATTAGGAATGATGCGAACGTTTTCGAACGACAAGAACGACGAGTCGAACGGTGGACGAGCTATCGAGTTCGGATCGCCGTCGCGTATGGGCGGCGGTCGATGGAACCCGAACAGTAGCAGCGGTGGTGGTGGTGGGTTTGATCCAGGATCGTCGAGCCGATCGTTTGCATCGTCGTCAGCGCGCTACGGTGGCGGTGGGATCGATTTTTCTGGGAGCCAAAGTCAGAGCTTCCGCGGCAGCTCTTCGCGGCACGGACAGCGCCGCTCATCGACACAGCAAGGCGGAGGTGGCGGTGGTATGGACGCTAGCAGCAGTCGTCACGGTGCTGCACCGTTCAATCGGCGGTCATCAACGTCGGGAGGAGGTTTTGAATCATCGTCGATGATGCAGCAGTCGTCGCAACATCCCCGCCACGGGCCATCGCCGCCACCGTCTGCGAAAGTGGCGTTTGCCGCCCCGCCGTTGGATCGCAAGAAATCGGTGTCCATGCAGCATTCGCATCGACGTGTCGTGTAGCGCGACCGCGGTCGCCGATAAGTCGAAACGGATATCGTATTATTGGAGGCGATGTCGCAGTCATCCAGCACGCCCCATGAGTGTGCCTGGACGTTCTGCCGTCGCCAAAAGGGGAGGGGTAACGTCGTAGGCGGTTATTGATATCTCCATCGACTTCAGTAGTTGATCTGTTTGTAATATCTACAATGCCTTGGCTGATCCCAACAACGGAACGTGTGCGAACTGGCTCTACAAGTGGTTCACGCGGGGGTTGGCGGGTGGGAAATCGTGCAGAATCCAGTTAAATGTTACCGCGTCCCAGTGACCAATCAAGTCAAAGGCAACGAACAAAACCAACAGAACAGAAAACAAGCAGCACGTCCAAGAGGCTCACTGCAGAAGTCAAGGAGAAGTAGACGAATAGTCTATTCGGAACGCAGCGTCAGCAGCGTCACGAACCGCGGTTCCTGTGACGTGTGAGAGCGAAAGAGGAGAAATGACACGAAACGTGAAGGCTTTCGCCGCGAGTAACAGAGCACACAAACAACAGCGTACGAGAAGAAGGCCGCAGTAACAGAGGTCTTATTCGTGTACACGAGACGGAGCAGAGACTCTCCTCTCTCTCGATCGGTGCGCGGAATTGAAAGCAGCGCGGGGGAGGGGGAGGTGCCTGTGACGTCTCTGTAGCGGTAGCCCCGCTTTACAGCAGACGACACGGGCAAACAAATGAACTGTGACATCGTCGCACTGAGGCGATTGGGAGGGAGGATTGCGCGAAGGAACAATAACTGAGCGACCGTAAGAGAGGCGGCATTGGATGACTGCGTATCGGTAGCGCAAATAGAGTGAGGCATAGTGGTAAATGGTAAATGGTAAATGGTAAATGGTGGACGACCGCGGTAACTGAGCAGAAGTCTTCGCCCTGAACGACAGTGCCAAAAGCATGGCACAAGCGATGGGGATTTGTGGTCAGCAAAAGTTAGAAGACCGTGGAGTAACCGGGAAAAACGAATGGATATGACAGGAATCCGGAAAGGGTGGGGGATATATTGCACAACAGGGATACATATGGGGAGAGCGGGGGCACAACAGAATGAGAGGAATGCTGGGCGACAGTGACACGGGTGGAGAAGGCACCGCGCCGATGACGACAGGCGCCAGTGACACGTAGGGCAACGCCAATGGCAGGGGAGAGGTTGTCTTCGCATGACACACGATCATTTCTCTGTTCTATCGGAGCTCATAACACTTCAACGATGAGAGGAGAAGAGGAGAAGAGGGGGGAAGAAACAAAAGAGAACACAAAATACAATACAACGACGCAGAGTTCAGCAAGAGTCACAGAGGGGGGGGGCACAAATCATTGGTAGACGACAACTGCAGGAAGAATGGAATAGAACATTGACGACACCAACGTCGTCACGTTACAAGTCAAACATCGCCGCGACGAAATTGGCATTGGAATTGGCACGAGGAGCAACGATTTTGGCCGAGGGCGCGTTGGGTGATCGACTGTTCGCATCGATTTTCGCTTGTGCATCGACAGCAGCTCTTTCCTCGGCGGCGATGGGTGGTTTCGGATATTCGGTAGGATGATCCGGATGATAATCCCAATGCGGAAACAGTTGGCCTTCCACATCCTGTTGAGTGCCACCTCCGGAGTGGTGATCATCGCCATGCGCGTTTTCGTAGTCGTCGTCACTGTGCAAATCGCCATCGTTGAACATGTCGTGGGGATGGTGGAACATGCCTGGGTCGTATTCTTCGCCTTCTTCATCAGCGGCGGCGTCCAAGTCGGCAGAATTACGGCGCGGATTGATCGATGAACGACGATTGTACGGCGTGTACAGATGCAACGATTCACGTAAGGCTTCGCGCAAGCGATGGTATGAATGGCGACGCAACGTGGGGCTACTATCCGGCACGACAATACGCACGCCACCGAGTTGTGCCGGCTGAAAAGGAAACGTCGTGTCCGGCACACCCATGATCATGTTGTTCGACGAGCATTTTATGTACTTCAACGCCGCTTGCACCGCCCGGGGACAGAAGAACATACCACGAACCACCACACAGGTGATCTTCTTGTACGTGTAAAAGGTATCGATGATGTGCACCAAATGCATCAACTGCTTCGCCTTCGATGGCATCATACGCAACACACGATCCAAATCGAAGCCCTCTTCGCCACCTTTCTCGTCATGTCCCGCTTCAGGATGTTTCTCCGTAAACATACGCAACATCAGCGCAGTTCCCTTTTATTGATGCTTCACCATCACTTCTTCGTTGTCGTCGTCGTGTTCTGAACCGACGGCTGGGTCGCTGGGACAAGGATGTCGCTGCCCAGCGGTCTTGCACGCATTCACGACGCGGTTGTTCATTTGCATAGCTTGTCGATCATCAACGAAATGGACAACGTAGATTTGATTCGTCACTTCGTTGTTGGTGATGTATTCCAAGGCCAGATGCACCGCCACCGGGTCGGGGCCTTTGCACAAATAGACGAAAGGTTCCGAGACAATGTCATCCAACCGTTTCATGCAATAGTTCAACACACGACTGGTCAAGGAACGACGCATGATAATGCGATCCATTTCCACCAGAGAATTCGAACGATACGTGCGCTGCTCGGTGCGAAAGGTACTCTCACGACGAGGTTGCGTCTTCTTTCGTGACGACTCAGCTTCCGCGGCGGATCCGACCGATGTCATGCTGCCCTTGCGACGGCGTGTACGAACTTGCTCAACGACATTCTCAGCCCAATTCAAGATATTTGCGGTACTTTGCGAGAAGGACGAGCGATTCTGACGTGCATTGATGCGGTCACTGCTGCTGTCCGAGCGAAGCACATTAGGATTGTTCGACGTATCCTCGCCCATCGCTATCATTTCGATTTCATTAGACGGGTACACGTGGTCATCAGAACGAGTAAAATCCTTCCAGCTTTCACCGTTGGGACTGGGAGCATCCAATCCTGGCACGGCCGCACCTGCATCCGCCTCCAAATCGAGGCCATCCGAATTCTTGCTTTGTCTGCGCGACGACGACGTTTGTAGCATCGAGTAGTCTCCGTTCTTTTGGCTCCCACCAATACCGCTACCAACGATGACAGCAGAAGTAGCAGTAGCGTGGGGGCCATCCGGACTACTGAGCATATACATGGCTTCATCCATTTCATCACCCTGAAGCAGCGCATCGGTTTCTGAGTACATTTCCTGCACGTGCACGGCAGGAATAATGCGGTCTTCTTGACTGTTGGGATCGCCTGTCTTCGACTTTCCGGTCATGAGAATGCGACGTAACATCCAAACCGCGATCGACAGCACTTCCACACGTCCAAACATCAACGCAACTACCCCGATGAATCCTGACAGATACGCCAAGAACAAGTAAAACACCTTCGGAGCCAAGATAATGTTGCCCAAAAAGCCCAACGACACGCAAATCAAACTGCAAAAGACTTGCCACCATTTGGCGATCACACGACGAGCCAAATACGGACGATACAGCTTCAACATCACCGCCGCCATAGCGAAACACACCAGCACCGACAAGAACGCAATGGCGTAGACACCACCGAAGTCTTCGATGGCATGCTCGTTCGAGGGATCGTAAATGGCCAAGAAAAGCGACAAAGAAAGGACCAAAAAGACAATGATGGCCACGCTGGGAGTACCACGAGAGTCTTCGATGGCTAACGCTTGTGGGAGGATGCTGTCGGCGGCTAAGCGACGAAGTAAACCCGCAATGCCAATGAAAGACGTCAACACGGCACCGCAAAGAATAATCGTCGCATCAACACAAACCGCTGTTCGGAACCGCTCTCCGCCTAACTTATCTGCCATAATGGCCAACATATCGCCCGAGTGCTCATAGATGGTATCCAACGGCAACACCACCATCGCCACAAAGCTGATCATTGGATTGTAGAATCCCACCAATCCCCTGAAAAGCATCAGCACATTTGTGAGCACATTCTGATGGACAGCACGCACAGAATCCCAAAGACAGGAGAGATCATAACGTACCACATCCAATTGACCGTCTCAACAAAGACCTTGCTCGACTTCATCTCTTCCCTGTGAACCAACACAATCAAAGAGTTAATCAACACGAAAGAAAAAAGCAACAAACAAACACAAGAGCACAGCCAAGCACGTACACAAAGTTTGCAGCAGATTCAAAACCAGTGATTCCCAACAATCCAGAGCAATACCCGAAATACATGGCACCAATTCCGGATCGATGGGCCAGCGTATGTCCCGACGAGTTGATAATCGTTGGGTATTCCGTTTGCGTGTTGTGATAGAAGATGGAAAACCCGTCTTGGATTCCGTAGACAAAGCCCCACACAATGAGCAATGTGACAATGGCGATGTGGGTTAACAGAATTGGGGTTGCCACTGCGGCACTTTCACCGACGCCACAAAGAGCGACGACCGCGAAGACCAGGATGATCACACAAGTAAACAAGCGCATGTCCACATCAGGCCACAGGAGCTTCAAGTACACGACTGCATCGTAGGCTGAAATAATGGCTGTTGCCATGTAAGAGAGAATCGACAAACAAGCCACAAAGGCGGCCCATTTCTTGTTGGTCGTATTCAACATCAGATTGTACGTTCCGCCGTTGACAGGCATAGCAGACACGGTCTCACTGTATACTCTACGAAAGAAAAACAACATGATCGTGACCGAAAGGAGCGCAAGAGGGGCCAGCTAACCGACAATAAATCAACGAATTTGTAAAACACACCAACATAAGGCAGAAACTCGGTCATTACGCTTGACGAACCTTGCCACTCGTGTAGGCACAGATACCTGCCGTATAAAGACAGGAACTCATGATGTCCGAACCTGCAATGGAAACACTCGATAGTGTCGACAACCCATGCGCGTGCTTTCCCTTGACTTTGACGTCTGTACGCTCAAAACTTTCCCCATTTGAAGTGTCTCCAATCACAGAAACTGTGGAAGTTTCTTGATGTCCCGAGACAGGCAGAGCTTGCAAAGCAACCACTCGACTTGCTCCCCATCCAGCAAAAATACCACTAAATCTTCCTTCTGATAAAATTTGCGAGGAGATGGAGCCGGTCGGCGCTTCTGCCGTAGTCTCTTGATATTTTTTAGCTCCAAGCATGATTGATGTAGGTAGTTAGTTTCGAGATAGATAACTTCAATCCACTCAACAAAAGACTTCCACAACAACAACAATCAAAAACGCTGGGATGATACCGGGACGTTCTTGAGAGCGTATGTATCTTTCTCAGAAAGATGAGATAGATTTTCAAAGGCAGGCATCTCTTGTGATTGAATGAAGAAAGGCGGGCAGATGGCAGAAGAGCTTTCCTTGTTTTTTCAACGTCTTATTAAGCGCTGTGACTACAAAACATATTCCTGACGACAAAGAAAGCGTTGAAAAAGTGGTCGACGTGGCAGATTTGGGACGAAGGCACCGCTGCGCTGCGGTTGGAACGGAACAAACCCCGGACCTCATCACTAGCCTTCGATAGAAGTCGCTTGACGTGACGGATGAATTGACTCGGAGCTGAAGATAGAAATAGAATTGGGTATTTTATTCGCAGATTTTATAGAAACCAAGAAACCCGCACTTCGATTTATCGTCGTTGTTATTCTCTTCGGAATTTTGGGACCAGTTCGTGCTCGGTCACTGCTTTCACTTTTCGCAGTTGTCTAACCATATCCCACGCACATCAGCGATTGTAGTAGGAAATGGATGGGTGGATCGTTAATTGCTTACATCGTCTTGTGCTGTCGAAATATGACGAAGGGTTGTGGAGTAACTTGGCAGATAAGGCCCGTACCAGAGAGGACGGCTCACAAGTAGCCGATTTCAGCCATATGGATGTGGTAGAAAGAATTATCAATTGTGTATCAGAACTTTTTCAAGTCTCTCGAAGCGATTGTTTGTCCCAGCTTGCACCATATTTCATTGAGTTGGCTGAGACGTATGAACTAGAAGCAACCCTGAAGTGCCACTGCAGCTCGTGGCGAGAATGGTTCCACAGTATTTGCGAAGGGTCGTGGCTGAGCCGATGCGTTTGCCCTCAAACTGGAGGAAGACCGCCATTTTTTAAGATCGATGTGAGCAATGATATTGAGGGAAAGTACGTTCTTCACTACTACGGTGCACGCGACTTCGGTAGTCTCGCCTTGGCACTTTGCAAGGAAATTACAACACGCTATTTCAACGTTCAGTTGCATGCAAGCATACATACCGTGGGCCAACACGGTGTATATTTTCACACGGCGTGGAGAGTTGATGTCGTTGAAATTGAGCCCCTCGGTCCTTCGTCGGGAAAGCGTGGATTGCAGCAGTTGACTGAGTCGGAAATGTCGAGGGTGAAGCGAAACAAGCCGAATGCTCACGATCACCAGTTTGCCGCTCCCGTATGCCCTTTTCAAAGAGAGCCGACTCCTCCTCAACCTCTTCCAGTGCAAACTTCAACCGATGGCATCAATCTCCCGGCGCAATATTTCATGCAAGTCCTTCCGTATCACATCGTTGTGGACCAACAGCTGCGCATTCTCCAAATGGGTAACGAAATGAAAGCATTCTTTGAGTCACAAGGGATTCAACAATTTCATTTGGATGCCATTGGAAATTACTTTACGATTATTCCCGAAGACTGCGACTGGCAATGGAATACGATCGCGGGGCTGCATAATTCCCGTCTCGCGTTGGCTCCGAAACTTCCAGGTTTTAGTTTCCATTTCGCTGGAGATGTGATCGTGTTAAACAATTCTGTGAATGGCCAACCAACTGCGGCATTCATGTTGAACCCGCAAATCAGTAGTTTTGAAGACCTATCGACCACCGGTATTCCCTTCGCGAAGCTGCCCAAACAACACCGCGAGTTGCTCGTCACCAACGATACGCTTCGCAAAGAACTTGCCCATGCCTTAGAATCCAGTCGTCTCAACGAGAGTCTTTCCATTCAAAGCAAGAGGACAGAGGTATGGAGGGCGTGCATACGACACTTTTTGTCGTTTTCTTTTCTTCTCATTCTTATGTCGAATAACGTTCTTACAGGAGGCATTGCGCACCAAGCAAGTCTTCGTCCGATATGTATCTCACGAAATCCGAACTCCTTTGAATATTGCGAATCTCGGTTTGCAATATTTGCACAAGGAACTCGACAAAATGAAGGTTTTGTCGGCTACACCCGCGATTCGTGAGACGTTGGATGAGGTGAAGGTCTCCTCGACCATCGCCGTAGAGATCTTGAATGATCTGTTGCTCTACGAGAAAATCGATGACGGCATCTTCAAATTGGCATTTTCGACGTGCTCCGTATCCGCATTGATCGAAGAAGCTGAGAAGCTCTTCCACGTGCAGGTACGGGCTTCCGCTCTTCTGCTGTTGATTTATGTAGCTGATCTTATATGTTGGACGTATATATCTAGGCCAAGAACTCGACTGTACGCTTTGAAATGGACAAAGACGACGTTGTCGCGACGTGTATTCAGTGTGACAAGACCAAGTTCCAACAAGTGTTGCGTAATCTCGTCTCGAATGCGTTCAAATTCACACCGACGAATGGCGTGGTGAAGTTAGGCTGCTGGGAGTTTTTCCCCAACACCATGACGCTGGACGTGGATATCGACAGCAGCAAAGAGAACCTGGAACCATGGCGCTTTGTTAACGGCCATCGCATTCATTTTGCTCATGATCAGGGCTCATTGAGCGATCGTGTCAATGTCGCGACCGAGAAACCCCAACAGCGGTCGTCCCAACGAGCCCCCGCAGTACCAGTGTTGTCCGCACCGTCGTCAGAAGTCACCACGCCCATTACTTCCGTGTCACTGCTGTTGCAGCAACAAACGAGTATCTCTTCCGCACCGGCGCCACCGCTGCCCGTCTCTCGCACGAACTCGGCAGTGATGACCAATGCAGCCATCGCTCTTCGACATGCATCCACCGGCAGCTCCGACGAATCACTCACCAGCAGTGACAGCCACAGCAGTTCCAGCAGCAGTGGTGGTGGTGGTGGTGGCGAGCAGACGACCAAATGTGCCCAGATAACCGAACTGCAGCAACCATCGGTTCCAAATCTTCGCGACAAGTCGGCTCGTGACAACCCCTTTGTGCGCATCATGGTCACTGATTCCGGCCCTGGTATCCATCCCAGCGATCAAGTCAACTTATTTCATCAATTTGCTCAAGTTCGCCCCGAAGAACTCCAACAGGGACAAGGCTCAGGCTTAGGATTATGGATCGCGGCGAATCTCGTTCAACTGCATGGCGGTCGCATAGGTGTTGTATCGGCAGGCGAAGGTCAAGGATCCAGTTTTCTGTTTGATTTGCCCCTGTTAACCGATCGCGTACCCCTGTTGGTGAAACCCGATCCAAGCAGTGTCGCCATGGACACCGCGGAGGATCAGGGGTGCAATAGCATCACAGTCGCGGATCTACCGAAGCAGCAGTGCTTTGCGGCCGTTCCCTTGTCTCAAGCGCGGATTCTGATCGTCGATGATGCTCCAACGAATCGTAAAATGGTGCGACGCATTTTGTGCGATACGTTTCAGTTGATTCACGAGGCTGAAAATGGACAAAGGGCCGTGGATATGTATCAACAGGCTCAGAGGGAGGGACAGCCATATCACATCGTCATGATGGACTTGCTCATGCCCGTTATGAACGGATTGGATGCAACGAAGCGGATTCGTGAGTTAGAAACTCGTTCCATCGAAAGCAACGAGAACGTGGGCGACGTTTCGTCTTCGTCGTCGTCGTCACAGCACCATGCTGACGAGTTGACCCAGGAAGGTGGACGGTTCCGCTCGTTGATTGTGGGCATCACGGGTAATGCCGAAGGAAACGATCACGACGCCTTCGTGAAAGCCGGCGTAGATTCTGTCCTGATGAAGCCCGTGCGTATGGAGACGATCATGACGTATATTTCGAATCATTTCCAGTCGTTGCCGGAGTGAGCGCTTCATCATAAATCAGTTTCAGTTTCTACTGCGCCCAACCGTGACTTCCTGCTGGAACCTCGGCGCCTGTGATAGTCGCCGTACCACACCCCACGTTTTCTGAGGTTCCTCGTGCAAGTTGCGCATGTACCGTCGTTGTTTGTCGTTTCGGTTACGCCTCTGTGCCTCTGCCACTCTGTGCCGCTGCCCAGTTCTGAGCACATATCGCGCCACAGTTACTCAATTAGTCCAATATGTCGTCATTGTTCGTCGCGCGTGCCTTCCCTCTCGCTTGCTTCACTGCACACTTTCATTTCCTCTTTCCGCACTGCACAGAATCACCTGCGGTAGCTTGCCCTCCTCAGTCACTGCTCATATCTAAGTTGCTGTTACCCTCGCCTCGCGTTACGTTCCGTTTCGTCGTCGCTTCCTTATGATTCAATATGCGGAGTCACTCCTCCGCGTCCAGGTCGAAAAACTCACTCTTATCCTGCTGCTGTATCCATCATTTGTGCCGACGAGCAACCACCCGATGTTCTCGGAAGCCAAGAGAAGAAACCCTTCCCCCTACCACACGTTGCCTCCGTAGCCTGCCGCTCTATAGTCCCCCCTCCGAGCGTCTTCGGCCATCGATGTTGTGTGCTCTCTGCCTTGTCGGTGTTCGTTTCGGTTCATTCACTCCCCTATCTCTCTCTCTGTCTTTTGCATGTTTTCTCCGCGTTACGATCGTGTGTCTGCTTCTTGTACCGTACTCGATTGAGTTCTGCTGCTCGCGCTGTGCCACTCAGCCACCCAGGCGACAGTTGTCATTGTGCCATTGATCGTTGTCACGCTCAGGTTGGATCGTGCCTTGTTGCTTGTGCCGTGTTGTTTCGTCTGCGTGTCCCCAGTGTGACCATTGATTTCACCGCGTTCTTTTCGACGTACATACAACCCCCTCCCTTTGCTTGCTGCCCCTGGCTCTGTGCCACTTCAATTTTGTTCCGCTGTGTTCCGTAAGAGCTGACTGCTGTGCGTACTCTTCTCGTTCTCTCCGTCGTCAGCTGCATGTCGTCGCCGGTCGATAGCTCACCCCGACCTCCTCCATTCCCACTGCCGATCCGCTAATTAGTCTCTTTCCTCTTTCCTCTTTCCTCTTCCCTCCTTCTATCCTGCTCCCCTATCGATTTCTGCTGTTTCTTGTAGCCAGCCGTCTGGCCGATCTTGTCGATGTTTGGAGAGCGGCACACCGTGTGATTGCGAAGTCTCCTGTTCCCACTGTCCACTGTTATCCGCTCTTGCCCTCACTCGTCCGGTAGTCTCCAGCCGCCCTTTGCCACGTGTGCTTTCGTTGCGTACGGTCTCTGCATTGGCGCTGATGTTGCTGCCGTTTGTTTGGACGAGGAAGAATGTGCTCCAGGCGATGAGAGAATCGCTATCGATGTTTCACTGTTCTCAGTCAGCGCTTTCGACTGTTCCCTCCGCAGCGCGCTCCACCATCTGCATCGTCGTGCCTCTGGGCTCTTGATTTCTTGTCTGCATTGGTCCCCTCTCCTTTTTCAACGTGTGTTGCCCATTTCTATCGCAGTTTCCTCAGTGGTCATTTTGCACCACGTTCGTTGCAGTCTTCATGTTTCTTGCCCCGCCTTTGACCCTTCCAGCTACCCTCCTCCTCCCCCCTCCCCCCTACGTCTGCCTCTTCTCTCGCTCCGGATACATCTCGTCCACTTCTGCGCTGGCTCATCTTCCGTCTGTTTCGTCTCGCTGTCTCTCCCTCCTCCCTCCTCGGCACACAGATATCTCTCTGTCTCTCTCTGTCGCCCTTTCTCTATCTCTCTTTCTCTCTCTCTCCCCTCTCTCGTTCAATATTCATCGTGTATTTGTTGTTTGTGTGTTTGAAACTTGTTTTTTGCTCTTTTGTTTCTGATACCGGTGGGCTCCCGCAGTTTGGGCAACGTCATTGCTTGCCATCCATGATTAGACAATTATCCACCCTCCTCCCAGGCGCATTTCTTACTGTAGACCTGCCCCCCACCCCACCCCCACGTTCCAGCCCACGCGTCTACCCAACCTACTCGCGTGCGGTGTGGTGTGGGTCAATACAACTACCACATACATACACTCTCCCCTGTCTGTCATCATTCACCTGATTCCATTATTCCGCGAACCTTGTGCTTCTCTCTTGCTCGGTTTATACCTGCTCTGCTCTCAGCTGCTCTGCTCCGCATCCATGCGATCCTCCGTGAATGTGTCCGTTGTCATGGTCTTCGCGCTCCACACAAGCCAACACGTTTCAGCACAGCGCGTGAACCACCGTCTATCATGTCGCACAGACGATGGGACATGCTCTCGAACGTCTCTATCGATGCTCGCTGTCGTACCGTGTGGCTCGTGTGTGACCTGTGCGCCAGTTGATTTCACCTTGTGTTTATCTGTTATGCTGTGGTGCCATGGTGCCTCTTTAAACTTGATTTCCCGTGCTGTGCTGATACTCTCTCGGTGTGTACCTGTCTGTCTGCTCTGCACGAGTACCATCACTCCCGCCGTTGCAGGCCCGGTGCCAACCCACCCAATATATCTCTCTCTCATCGCTGGTAGACGCATGCAGCATCCTCTGCGCCTGCTCTTCTTCATTCTTCTCTCTTTGATCCCTTTCGTTCTGGGTGTTTCACCTATCGCGCGGCTCTACTACAGATGGCCGGTGCTGCTTATATCTCGTTCCCTATATACATACACATACATACATCGTTGCGTCTTGTCCGCTTCCGTTCAAGTCTCCTTGCTTACACACGCTTCACCCCCTTCCTTCGCTCACGCCTCCCATCCCCATCGAATCGATGCCATCTGAAGAAAAGAAGTCCCCGTCCCTCTGGCGAACATTCGTTGGTTGTTCTCGTTTCTTTCCGCTGCACACGGCTCCATTGATTTGGCCCTTTTTTAAGCCTTTGTAGCCTCTCTATGTCCTCTCCGTATGTGTCTTCGTGCATGATGTGTGGTGCGTAGTTGTTGTCCATGTTTATCCATGTTCGAACCGGAGTGAGATTCGATCGGACCAGCTGGACGTTCATGCGACATCGGCCATTGGTCTCTCGTGTTGGACGCTTAATCAATCCCCCCTCGCGGCGGATTCGCGAGTATGTGCATGACTGATGTGTAGATACAGTGCAACATTACTGTATGTCCATCGTAGGTGTTAGACTGGTCTTCCCCATCACAATTTCCTTTGAAGTGTAGAAACTACCGTACGGTTCTTGTTGCGAATAGTTTATTTTCGGCAGGCAAAAAAAGAAAAAGGGTGTCTCCCTTCTTGTCTACCCACCGATAACATTTAAATATGCAGCAACAAATGAACTATACTCGGAAGGGTTCACACCATTTCTCTTCGATGCCACCAAAAACGGCTCCAGAATCAGAGTTGGCAGGCGAGCCGAGATCGACCTATACCAACTGACCAACTCCTGGCCGCCCCACCACTCGCACACGTACTGATTACCCCCGAGTCGCCGTCGTTTATTCGTTTACAAGTCTTTTACACCTATCACTCTCGTAAAGAATGGATAGTGAAGTCCGTTGCGCTGCATGCGCGACACCTTAGGCGAGACCGCGCATCATCATTCGCAGGTAAGGCTCTGGATCAACGGCGAAGGAGCGACTTTCACCGCTCCCCTCACCTTTCGACTGCAACGTATGCAATAAACGGGACAGCAACAGTTCTGCGGGTCGCGAGGATCCTTTCGCCAGCAATTCACGTCGAAGATGGAGACCCATTTCTCGTGACAAGACGTTGTCCACCGTCGCTGGCGATGACGACGTTGACCTTGACACGAAGAGACGATCCCAAATCTGCGCGGCAACGACCTTCGCATACAAATACGAGTGATAGGTGCCCGCGTAGCCAACAAAATGCCGATGGGCCAGCATGGGCATGTAGGGCAAGCGGAAGGCCGCCGCATCAGTGGGATGGTCCAATGCCGACTGTAGCCATCGCTGGGACGCCGCTGGACCGTTGAGTGCGGTGACCGACGACAACGCCGCCACCGGTAAATCCGTATACTGCAACTGCAACGCTGCGATACCTTCCATGGCTTGTAAGAAGAATCGTCGTTGGTCACGATCGGAATGCAACACACTGGGGTTGTTCAATGCGGTGGTCAAGGTCGGGTCACTGAGCAGGTACTGATCGGCGAGTGACAAGGCGATTTGCACCTGCAAATCCAACCCTTGATAGTTGGCCTTGCCCGACAATGCCGTCTCCAAGAGCGGCAAAGGAATAGATTCATCCGTGACATGATGCTTCGCCCATTGACGAATCACCTGCGGGTCACGTGCGAAATGTTCAAAGAGATGCGACGGAATTTCGACGAAATCGGTGAAGCCCCGTGTGCCTGAATGGTGCTGGTACTTCGCCTTTGACAGCAGCGAGTGCAATGCGTGTCCCCATTCATGGAAGAGTGTTTCCACATCACTGAGGGACAGACAATGATTGGCTAACGCCGTGGCATTGTGGCCAGCCGTGAATGACATGCCACGGACTTGGCTGGCGGCATCGGACGATGGCGGATGGAACGGAAAGACCAACGCGACGATGGGTGTTTGTGCCTTGGGACGCCACTTGGTGGTATCATACGACGAAGCAGCGAAAGGAGAAACCATTCCAGCCTCGTGGCTGCCATACTCGTATTCGACCGTGTCACATCCACAACGAACGGTGAAATGTGCGGCACCGGGGAACTTGTGGGGACGACGGAACATGTCGACGTACACAGTACCGAGCAGTTGTGATCCCCGAGACGACGACGAACCAGGGGATGGATGGAGATCGTCAAGCAGATGAAACTTCAGAATATCACCGGGCTGTCGATGCTCATGCAACCAGATTTCACCGGGTTGGACATCGTCTTGCACCAATCGAACACCAAACAACGACTCCGTTACCAACGCCAAGCCCTCTAAGCAACGACTCACCGGAAAGTATTCTTTGATCTTGCGAACCGCACGATCGTATTCGGCAGGATCTACACGCGACGATGTCGATGGTGGCAAGCCCAACAGTTCCGTGGGAATGGACTGATTCTGCAAGTAAGCGATGTCCCACGGATGCAGAACGACGCGGTCCAAAGCCTCTTGACGAGCGGAGGAAGACGAGGAAGACGACGATGTCACGGACGAAAACAGATTCTTCAGGCCCGCGGAGAACGATCCCGTCGCATTGTGACCATGTTCGGCTAAGTACAATTTTCGCGCACGCAACAATGTGAAATTCTCCTGTGCGTACGGCCGTGCAGCAGTGCTGAGCGTTTTGATCAAGTCTCGTACCGCATCAATGTTCTTGCATGCGCTTTTCAGCAACATTTTCTGAGCGTAGTGCTCATAACCAAGGAACTTCGCCAACTGGTGGCGTTGTTGCAGCAGCGCTGGCAACGTGGTCACATTTTCCCGCGGCGTGAGCGAGTATTCCCACCACAACTGCTCACGAAGCACATCGTTTTGAACACTGGCTGCAGCCATTCCTAGTGTGCGTTGTTCTCTGGGAAGAATAAGTACCTTCGCCCGGACCGCATCTGATGGCTGTTGCACTTGTCGGCCAGCCCAACGTGACAGACTCTGGAAATTGTCGTCGTCTGCTTTCGGAAACGGCCCAACGGAAACGTAATACTCCTCAAACTGTTCAGACGTCTCAATTTGAGCATTTGGTGAACCCGAGTGAATAATATTGGCACTCCAATGGGATTCTAGTTCACTGACTTGCTGGTTCATGTCTTGCAGTCTTTGTCGATCGCTGTCCGACAAATGGATACCCTCTAACTTGAAATCACGCAATAAGTCCAAAGCAACATGCTGGTCATCCTCAGAAAGTGCGGAGAAGATGCTCTTGTTCTCAATAATCTCTCTGAGGGTGTTGAATAGGTTTGTGTCGGCATTGAGGTCAGCGATGAGTGAATGTAGCTCTGAAAACACCTCGCCGGCCGCTTGTTGATAGTCTCCGTCTTGGTGAGTGTTTCGTATAAATTCGGCGGAATCGATAGCTAAACAAAGCTCATTGGAGATAGCGTCAAGAAGTTCAAGTCTTCGTGTTGTATCAGGTAAAGGATGAGAACCATTCACATGGCTTTTGAGGGCTTCCCTTATGAACTGAATCTTGGAAATAGCTTGCTTTGATGCTCTACCCAGGTCTGATGGCTTTCGTACATCGATTTCACGAAGATCTAGAAGGGGGCGATCGCTAACATACAGTGCATTGCTGCAACTATACGATCGGATGACAGGTGCACCACCAGGCCTGCGCAGCACGGCTGACTTTGGAAAGATCCGACTCATCCTTCTACTATGGGCGATTGTCATAGCTGCCTTCATGCCGCTCTATCTTTTGCGTGATCAATCTTGAGACAGCGATTCGGCGATACATTCATAAGTTTTGTGCTCATTGTGATTGTCGTCTTCTCTCTTTCAGTCTGGAGTCGTCAGTCATCGTCATCGTCGTCGTGAGCAAACCATTCGAACGCGAACAAAATACTTGGAAAAAAATACATTATTAGGGAATAGAAAGAGATAAGTTGGTACAAGAATCATTCTGCGTTTCATATTTTTGATCAAGTCGTCGTGACCTCGTCAACAACAAAAAAATCGACCGATGATGATGCCAGATACAGTACCTCATCCGATACTTACCACACGATCTTAGGACATCAAATATCCCCTCCACCAATCCACAAGATTTGGAGATTTATCGTAGTACCATAATTCAAAGGGGTCACTGTAATTTCCTATTTTTGCTGTTGCTAACCACGTCATCCCTGTATTTTCAAGCATGGCCACCTCCATTGATAAGATTGAACCTCAAGGTCTCATGGCATTGATGCCAGAAGTGCTGCAAAAGCTACCATTTCACATTCAACTTTTCATCCTTGGGTTCGTTGCCGTTCACATTGGCGGAATTTTCTTCCTCCTTGCTTCACATTTTCTCAGCCAGAAGAAAGCTGCGGCCAAAGCTAAGTTCACTTGAAGTCATCATCAGCTATAAATGTTTCAATTCTTGTCGCACCAATGCGTTTGATTGTATGTAATGTAAATTATCAATAACTTACAAATAAACATCACAAACCCGACGCTCTCAAATGTCGAAAATAATCGCATTCACATAGAATTTCGCAAAGAATTGGAGGAACACACTTCCTTAATCGAACTTGTCATAGTAGTGAGGAACGACCACTCTGGTGAAGTAGCCAAAGAAAATGGAGATCTTCGTCCAGATCAAGAAAGGATCGAAATCCACTTGTCTTTGCAACAGGTACACTGCGACGTACACAATAGAAAGCAAGCTGTGGCCTTCAACTCTGTTGGCATGGAAAGAAGCAGGGGCAGAGGAAAGGTCAGCACCGTGTTGAAGGAAGTAGTAGTAGAAGATGGATAGCCAAAACGCTCTGTTAGCACCAGCCACAACATCAAAGCGATTGATGGTGAACAAGTTGGAAGTCGAGGTAAGGGTCAAGCTCTTTCCAGCCTCTTCATGGAAAAATCCCAAAGCATCAGCCAAGATTCCACCTCCAGAGGCACTGATGGTGCCAGTGAAAATTACGATAACATAAGACTTCCAGATGTTGGCGGAGTTGAGGTGAAAGTCATTGAAAATGGCCTTATCAATACCCCACGAGCCGATAGCATGAGCGGCACTGATGTAAGTCAAGACGCCGGCGACAAACATGGTGACATGGCCCAGGAATGTCGTCTTGAGGAACTTGTAAGCGAAGTCAAGAGGGAAGTTGAATACGACCCACCACGCCGCAACCAAAGAAGGAAAAGCAGAGCGGCTCATCATCCAAGATGGAACTTGACCGAGGAAGAGGCCAGCGATGGTGGTACCACCGAACTGCATCAAAGTAACAGAGAAAAGGACCTCAAGCCAGCTCTTGGCGGTCTTGAATTCACTGCGGTATCTCAAGCAGCAAAGCAAAGATCCTGCGAAATCAAGGACGCTGAAGTCAATGCCCAAGACAGTCACATTCAATCCCTCAAGCCACTCATTGTAATAGTCGACATTGTGTCGGACATTGTTGTTGTAGTAGTAGAAGTACAACGCTCCCAAAAAGAGGAATGTATACCCCAACACGATACCTCCTCTCGCCATTCTTTATCGTTATCGAAGCTCAAGAAGATGAAGTTCAATAATCTAATGATTGCAGCCAAGGTTGCGACTCAATAAAGCACAGTTGAAGCACTTCAATCCGTGGAGAGATCGAAGCAAAGCGAAATCAAACAACGTTTCCAACTGTCATTTCGTCCCCAAAAACTCGACAAAGCTCAATCTCCAAAAGTACGACATATAACTCGCAATTTCCGAAACTGTCGCACGGTCCTTCGCGGATGCTCCCAACTCTCAACTGTTCCCGTCGCGTTCACGAATTCAAAACGGAACTTCCTGACTGTTGCAAAACGAACCGACGATTTTTTGTCGAGTTGTCACTGGAGACATTGCGACATTTCGCTTTGTCCTATCGCCGAACGCGCTTCGACACTCTTGATGATCATGATGCAGAGACATCTGTGAGAGACAAAGACAACGACAACTGACCAACGACGGTTTGACCAAAGGTGTCCACCGCTGCTACTTTCTTGTTCCATCGGTTGCCCATTTGCATCTTTTTCTCGTGCAAAAAGAATTTTCTTGTTTTGAGTTGAAATAATTGAGCGATTTTCGTCGGTTCCCAATAAATTATTTTCTTCCACAATGAGTAAAGAAAGCGAAGAGGGAGACAACAATCGCCGGGTGCGGAAATGGACACCTGAAGAGGTAAGATCGCAGATACTCCAAATCATTCTCGTAATAGTCAGCATTCATCCATGATCCACTTGGCTCAGGACAAAAAAATGATTGCATTGGTTGCTGAACATGGCACGCGTCACTGGACCCTGATTGGCTCTATGTTGGTTGATCGCACCGGCAAACAGGTCTGAAAAATCCTCTCGCCATATTTCATCTCCCAACATCGTCTGATGCCATTTTTATGCAATTTCAGTGCCGTGAACGGTGGCACAATCAGCTTGATCCTTCGATTAACAAGGACCCGTGGACAGAGGAGGAAGAGATTACTCTCATGGTTGCTCACCACGACCTAGGAAACAAATGGGCGGAGATTGCCAAGCAACTACCTGGCCGAACTGATAATGCGGTGAAAAACCATTGGAATAGCGCCAAGCGAAGAATCCTTCGAGACTATGCTCAACGCGTTGGCATTGAAGTTCCAGACGGCACCACTTCAACAAGTGGAAAGAAAAGAAAAGCTTCGTCTTCAAGCAAAGGCAAAAGCACCAATGCGAATACTGAGATGAATACTGTGACTGAGAGGGAGGATTCCTTCAGTGACGATGAAGACTTGGACGAAGGCATCAAACCGGACCTCGCTTCCCCTCCTTCAACCTCGTCCAGCAGAGATTCCGTTGATCGTGTGTCAACCCCTCATTTTCCTCTGACAAGCCAGAATGTTGCTTCAGCATCCAAACCCGGGGTTAGCCCCAATGCCGTTATGGATCGAGGAACCCTTGTCGATGTTGACATTTCAGCGGAACTGAGAGAGGACGCTTCAGCACTTCTGAATTTGGCTCAACCGTCTCCGTCTGTGTCGTCCAACGCGGACAGAGATGCGATGTATCAAACTCGTACCCCTGCAGACGATTACGAATGCGTTGTCGCATCGGCCTTAATGTCACTCGCGTCTCCGACGAACCCCTCCGCTGTTAGTGCACAATTTTCTCGGTCGCGCCCCCCTTCGGCGGCACCTCAAGTTTCTCGTTCTGCCATTATGACACCAAGCTTTGTTTCCTTTCGTCCGCTGTCGATGCAGTCTCCAACCCTAATGACCAGTGATTTGTATGCTACTACGGCTGCTGATGAAGGTACTATGGCCGCAGTGAAGCAGAAGAAGAAAAAGGCAAGAACCAGTCGCAAGTCGACGTCATCCGACGATACATTTGTCGACGACATGGTTGCCGGCCGATCGAGAGGTGCACTGGTGGATAGTTTGGCGGAGGCGGCAATGCGTGCTAAAGAAATGGAGCAAATGTCCCTTCGCTCCTTGCCACATGCGACGTGCATTACGCCCGACGTGCTGTCTACCCAGCCACCTCGTCTATCCGCGTTTTCGCTCACTTCCCATACTTATCCGGAGATATTCCAGTCAGCGTCGATGACAGATAGTTCTACTCGTATGAGCGGAACATGGTCGGCCATTACGAGCAGCAGTGGCTTGAACAGTGCCCCAACATCTTCCGCCAAATCGATTTTCCCTCCGTTCACAGTGTCCGACTCCATCAATACATCATCTCCTTCCAAGTTCTCTTCATTTTTGCCACCACGAGTCTTGGATAGTTCATTTGAAGCGGCAGCTTCTAAGATGCCTCCGGAGGTGAATCGTCCCAGTCGATTTCATTGGCAAGCGGACCCTTCACAGTCATTCTCCACGTCGTCTCTGTTGTTGCAAGGACGACTCCACTCATCGTCCTTGTCCTCAACAGAAACATCCTCAGAAAACAATGCAGCGTCAATGTCCCTGGAAGACGATGAACATCCATTGCCTGCGTCCATTGCTACCAAAGATGCGTTGACAACGGCGATGGATGATCAGTAATTTGTACCAGAAACGACCAGCGTCTCAGGATCGCACCGTTGTCACAGCAGGAAAAAGACAAACCAACGTCGCGTGGGCGTTTTTTCTTGTGGGTGGGCGGTTGGACTGGCTCTTTCTCATTGAAATAGTTTGCTTGTTTGCTCTGCTTTGCTTTTTTCCTGTTTTGTTGTCCCTCGCTGTAGTGTAGTACTGGTCTGTGCGTGCACTGTGCGTGTATTGTGCGTGTACTGTGCGTGTCTTGCCACTCGGCATGCCCGCGCATCTTCTGTCAAAGCATGCACTCACACTGATTCGTTCGTTCGCTCGTCCTGTTCTCTGTTTTTGCCTATTCCCTCTCTGTCTCTCTTTCTCTCGGTCAACTGCCCCCACCACCCTCTTTACGTTGCTTGTATACAGATGCTCACATTGCATATTGTCGCTACATCTGCTTCCTGTTGATCCCTGTCCTCTCTACCCTCCCTAACCCCTCCTCCTCTCTTTCCCTTTTTTTGTTTATTTTCTTTTGTGTATTCATTCCATGTGGGTTTGCTTGTCTGTGGTGAGAACGCCATTGTTTCTGCTGTTATCGTGACCCCTTCTACTCAACCCTGTTCGATGGCAATGTGACATGCAAATCACGATGCAAACTATATGCACGTCGTGAAGCGACCTTTCGCGCATCTAAGTTGAAATCGTCTGTGGAAGACCATTTCATTCTCGTGCCAGCGCTCAGCAGGCCTGCATATTTTCACGTGTGTTTGTTCATCGCCCGACGGTGTCTCCTTCACGACTCTCTTTGCTCCTTCACGACTCTCTGTGAAACCCACGACACCTGTTTGCGTGCATTGTCAGTCATCACTGCTACAGTTTTTGTTTATCCTCCTTTCACGCGAAAGAGTCCCAGCGGATCGACGAGGGTAAGTCTAACCCAAAACGACACCCCGTGGAATCGATCACAAGCACCAAGAAATAGCCTTTTACAACGCCCCGGGAAACGAATAAGAACAGACTGTGTACCTAACGATGGAATAGCCCTTTAAGTTTCTATAATTATTGTGCCCCCTACCTACACCGAGTTATATAATATAATCGTGCGATAGGTGCTGTGCTGTACATGCAGCTGGGCACGTGCCCCGCGGTGCCGAATTAATTCACAAACATCGCACGGTCGCGTTTTTGACCGACCAATCGACCTTTCTCGTCACGTGTTCCCGGTGCTGCCTGAGCAGCAGGATGATGCGCCAATTGATGGGGTACTGCCGAATCCGTCGATTCCAAATATTGCTTCAAGTCGTACATCACCTCGGTATCCGCATCGGTCAGCAACGTCACCGCGGTACCGAACTTGCCCGCACGTCCGGTACGACCAATACGATGACAATAGTTGGCAATTTTCTTGGGACAATCGAAGTTGATCACATGCGAGACATCGGGAATATCCAAACCACGTCCCGCAACATCCGTCGCTACCAAAATGTTGATATGGGAGGACCGGAAGGATTCCAAGGTTTCTTCACGTACTTCTTGCGACTTGCCACCGTGTAAGACACCCACGTGATATCGATGGTCCTCCAATTGTCGGGAGACAACATCCGCTGCCTTTTGGGTGTTCACGAATACGATGATCTTGACTTCCCCTGATGCGGACGAGGAAGACGAAGAAGATGCGGACAAGGCGGAGGCAGATGCCGAACTCGACGAGGAGGACGCATGCATCGACATCGAACGGAGACTTTTATTGACTTCTTCCATCAACGCGTTCCTCTTGGCGTTTTCTGACGTCAAATACATGACACGTTGTTCGATACGACGATTCTTGCCCGAATCGACATCACCGATACGTACGAGGACCGGATGACGCAGGTATTGCTTGGCGATCACTTCGATTTCCGGGGACATCGTCGCCGTAAACATTGCTGTCGTACGATACATGGTGGTTGCTGCTGCTGCTGCTGCTGACTCCGTCATTTGATTTGGATCATCTTCTTCGGGGCGTAACAACCCACCCATTTGATTCAAGACTTCTTCCACTTGTTCATCGAAGCCCATGTCAATCATGCGATCGGCCTCATCCAACACCACGTAATTGCACTGATTCAACACCAAGTAATGGCGACTGATACAATCCAACATACGACCTGGTGTACCAATGACAATTTCAACACCTTTACGGATCTCAAAGCCTTGTTCTTCAATGTCTTTACCACCCACAACGGATATGACACGTAAACTGGTGTAGCTGGCCAATTTGCGACACTCTTTTTCGATTTGTTCCGCCAATTCACGTGTAGGCGCCATGACGATAGCCAACGGTCCCTGATCAGCCACGCGATCAATAAAATGTTGTGGCAACTGCAATATATAGGCCAGCAAGGGCACCAAGAACGCACAAGTTTTACCGGAACCTGTCTCGGCAATGCCAATGATGTCACGTTTGGCGAGTCCAATGGGGATGGCTTGTCGCTGGATCGGCGATGGTTTCTCGTACCCTGCCGCCTGAATGGCTTGCATCAATTGGGTAGGTAAGACTGCTTCTGGCCAGAAGCGCAAGGGTAACGTATTTCGTCCACCGCCTTGCACCCGAATATCGAAATCTTCTCGGAAAATGCGCCAATCACGTTCGGTCATATCCGACAACGGCTTTTCGGACCAATGTCGACCGGACTTCTCATCGCCCGATTTATCCTTACGCTGATTTTCTGCCGCTTGATTGCGTCGGAATTGTTCAATGGCGTGAGAGCGTGCTTGTTCGCGAACGAGACGCTCTTCTTCTGTCATGCTCGCGTCGCCGTCTTCCATTCTTTTCGCTTCTTGCATACGCTTCTCACTCAAGGCCACCAGGAAATTGGACTCTTTTCGCTGCTCTCGCTGGTCAACACCGGCAAAATATCCACGGCCAAATAGAGGTGCAATCTTTTGGCGTTTGCTGTACAAGGGATTCAAATCGTCTTTGCCTGTGTCGTCGTCGCCTTTCCATTCAAACTGAAAGATGCGTCCAGATTTTTCGCTTGGCTTCGATTGGACATTCTTTGATTGCACAGACCCAAGATAATGCTGCTTAATTGCTTCCAGTTCATGCTTTTGTTCAGCAGCGCCAATGTTCTCTTCTCGTTGCCGTCGCTGTCGTTCTTGCTCCTCACGTTCCTGTCGTAGCTTCTCTTCTCGCTTCTTATCCTCTATTGTTTGGCCGGTGATAAATCTACGATGTGCTTCAAGGGCTTCCTGCTTTCGTTTATCTTCTTCTTCACGCTTCTGCTGCAATCGCTGCAAGGCCAATTCCTCACGTTGTTTCTTCGTTAGAAAGACAGCTTTGCCGCCATTATCATCTGACACCCCTTTCATATCTTATCGAAACTTCCAACCCAATCAATGCTTTCTAGACAAGTGATCAATGATTGTGATTGCTTGATGACCTGTTTCTGTTCAATTCCTTTTGCTCTCTCTCGTCTCGAACAACAATCGAATCGAAGGCAAAGTTGATCTTACTTTGGCCTCACTTTCGTAGTATCTGCATGCTACTTTAGATGATAATGTGTCCAACCGTCGATCAGGCCAAAAAGAATGTGAATAATATGGGATACTGTCAACAAACGAAAGCATAGAATTGATGAATACATCCTGGTGTGGGGAAGTGAAGTGATCAGGTCAACAAGCAGTTGAGTAAGTGAGTGTGCGAGGCTGACGATAACAGCAGTGGAATGAGTTTCGTTGGTTGGCTTCTGGTCATCACAGCGTGCTGCGTCATAGTGAGTGGCCAAAAGATCCAAGAAGTGTCTGACTGGTCGCTGTGTAATAATGGACGAGATGAATTGAATCCATTTCGCGGGTATGAATGCGTCAACGAAAAGGACAGCTCCAAAATTGAGAAATGTGACCCCAGGGTCGTACCCAACAAAGAGTGTCGAGAAATCATTGTTGAAACAACCGACAAAGATCCTATCAGCAAAGTGAATGAAGCCTTTGATAAGTTCGATAATGATAAGACCCTGCGGCGGTTGCGATTGTCGTATCCAAAGTCCCAATTCAACGAAGTGGCTCATGCTATTGACCTGCAGTTGACTCCCAGACCGTACTTGTTCGTGCGGAACGAGTCGTTCCCATGGCAAAAATCAGACACATTAGCTATCGTTGTCGATAAATTCCACCACAATTTCGAAAAGCGCCTCCGTCTATTCAGCGCAGTACACTATCCTGATGATAAAACATGCTCCCAAACAGCGCTGATGATCTCGCGAACAAACTGTGTTCATCCGGGGTACGCCAGTGCCATCAGCATGTATTACTCAGAAACACATGATCATCCATACGCAGTTATGGCTATTTACGTGTCGGAATCGAATACTCTCTTTGATGGTGGGGCTTTCATAGGGGCGGGCGACAACTGTCCACATCTGAATCGGTGGCTGTGCACCTTTCTTGCATCCACCTCGTGTTCTTTCCCTTCAAACATCACCGACTGCCGGGATACATTCAAATATGAGCGTTGCGTGAAAAAGATACCAGAAACCGAACGATTCTCGCTCATATATTACAAGGGATCGTACCTGAAGCGTGACCAACCGCTGTATCATGAGATGGTGTCGCAGATGAAGCATCCTCAGTCGGAAACCCAACGAAAACTTGCGAAAGATTGGGATTCATCTCCCAAGGACGAACGATTTCGTCATGTGTATCCCAAAATTGTGGCAGCGGAGTCGCTCGTGAACGCCACCGAAGCGATTGCCGCCAGTGGCAATCACAGTCACCATCATCACGCAAAGTACCGTAGCCATCGCTATTTTCAACGAAATCCACAAGCAGATCAACGATTCCGGGTCTATCGGCCTATGGATCGGGATCCGATTGAAGCCTTGTTTCAGTCGTTGTATTTCTTGAGACCTAACGCTCGTTTCCGGTTGTTGGTGGCGAAGGAGTTACGTCATTTCGCACTGGACAATGACATAGACGGTTTGTATGGCTACCATCGTCGCGAAAGGAAGCAGCAAATCGAAGAACTGAAACAGTTGGATGGTGAGAGTCTCTATGATGCGAAGGAGGTCAGCGCGTACGGTATTCAGAGTGAGACAGCGACACGACAACTCGACGAACTGGATGCCCCGTCACCGAGTCGACGACGGTTATATCGCAGTAGTCAAGGAAAGGGGCATCGAAATCTTCAAGAACTTACTGGGGAACCGTATCGCTGTGTAGCCGTGCACATGCGACGCGGTGATCGTATCATGAAGGATTTAAATGATACCGCCATGTGGAACTACTGTCGAGAGAACATGAAGAACCCCGCCGCATTGGACAAGGGATGCGGCAGCATCCCGTTCCAAATGATTCACTTGGCGAACATCACCAAAGCGGCCAGTACCTTGGTCGATGTGAACGAAGTGAATAACCTTATCGTCGTCACCGATGACGATGAATGGATTCTCAACGAAATGGAACAGCTGAAGCATGAGGATTCGCCATGGCGGGTCAACGTGCTGTTGTCGCCATGGAATCAAGATCGCAACTTCACGTTGGCCAAAGAGCGTTGGTCAAGTTATGGTCGTATGGGACTGCAAGCAGGTGTGCATTTTCTATCGTCGATGGAGGTCGTTCGTAACTGCGAAGGCTTTGTGGGCCACTTCGGATCTGCTGCTACGCACATCTTCTACGTGAATATGTGCCATCAGCACGGCGTCGACCGCCAACGAATGGCTGTCTGTCCACCGTTCTTCGATTTACGAAATACCATCCTTCTGAATCACGGGGGATGATCTCTCAAGAGGCTCTGTTGCTTAACGAGTTTAGCCTCTGTATCGTTTCATTTGGCAGCGTCTGATCGCCATTCAGTTGTCTGTTGTTGTTAATCCGACATTTGTACATAATTAATCTCATCTGCATATTTCAGACAGGTGTCTGGATGGCGGATGGTGGTGCAATGGGTCCACCCATCAGATTACGTAGCTCTGTCCTGTGGCTAACATCAACCCAGAATGACCTGGTCAGTCGGTGTGGATCTGGGTGCAACTGTTGCCCGTTTCTTTTTTCAGCGCTCGGCAGTCGACCGTTTCCCGATGAGGCTGTCCTCTGTTGGTCTTGATTGATTGTGATGTGGAAGGAAGTCATTTCATTGATAAAAACAATAACAGCAATACAATATCACGAGTCTCCCAACTCATCGCTCTCACCTCTGTATTGATTGGAAAGGATTTCCACAGTTGTGGCTCCATATCGATCATTTTTCAGATAAAAACAACAAAGTGATCGTGCACGGTTGAGATGAAAAAGACACAACGGGGCCCAGACTCGAAGGAGCTGGCTCGCAAAATCCCAATTCTTCAAACCATTATTCCCAAGCCACCCCTTAATGAAGATGGCGAAGAAGAGGTTCCAAAGAAACTAACGACTGAGAACATTGGATTCTTATTCTTGTCACGATTCGCCAAGCAACAGCAGGAAGAGGACGATGAAGACGAAGATGCACCAAAGGTGCGGGAGAAACAACATCGCACCGTCGAGCAAGAAGATTCAGTTCTCACAGAAGATCATAAATCAGTTGAATCGCAACATACGACGGTTGCCAATTCAGAAAAGAATCGTCGCTATGCTCTCGCCTTGGCCACCTTAGCTACCAAGGAGCACAAACGCAAGGACATTGTTGAGAAAGGTGCGATTCAGGTGCTCACAGAGCTATCACTGTTGCACGACAAGCTCATTCAAGTCCGATGTGCATCCGCCTTCGCCTCGTTGAGTAACGAAGAAGACATCTGTCGACTAATGTTGGAAGCGAATGCACTGGCCATGATCACCTCACTGTCACAGAATTCAAACATTCGCGAAATCAAAATTGACTGTTGCAAAGCCATCTGCAATCTCTGTGCCGTAGAGGGGTACGAACATCGATTGGTCAAAGACAGTGTGCCGTACACAGTCATGAACATCTCGATGGCCGTGCCAGAAGTCTACCATGTCAGTTTGATGACATTGCTCAATTTATCCTGCGTCAGTGATCGCTACAACCGAATAGAAGACGTATCGGAATCACTCTTCTATTTCTTCAATCAACCCGCGTTGAACATGGAACAAGAACTGTTGATGTTGCAGGGCTTCTGCAACTTGTCAGCGTTGCGCGGCAATCAATTCCGTTTGGTGGAAGAAGGTGCCCTGAAAATTGTGGAACGGTATTACAAGTCACGGCATCATGATATGCGACGTATGGCCGTGGAGTTGTTGAAAAATTTCACGACGGATTCCAAAAGTCGGTTGAAGTTGCTGGAAATCGACATCATCTCGATCGTCCTCGAGATGTCCCATGACCCCGACGAAGAAATCCAAGCGGCTGTGGCCAAATGCTTCTTGTTTCTGTCCAAGGATGCATCGTTTCGACGGAAAATCGTGGAATCGGAAGCATTTATTTTGATTTTGGAGACGAGTCGTGGCGTATCGATGCGGGTGGAACTGGGTCGTATCTCGGCGAAAACGTTGAAAGTTCTTTGCGAAGACAAGAATCTCGCGCCGAAACTCATCGGTGATGGTATTGGTGTCGCCCTGGTGAATCTAATGAGTTCCGATGACCCCATCATTCAACAGTATTGCACCGAATCCCTCTGTGCCCTGTTCCAGACGAAGGATTGTCTCCAAACTCTGATCGACCAAAACGCGCACGAGGTCATCGTTCGCTTGGCGAATTCTACGAGTGATTCGCTGACGATTGAATGGTGTTCCTTTGCGTTGTATCAACTGACGGAGTCGAAAGTATGTTCGTATCATACGATGGAGACGCTCATTCTGCCATGTATTCTCCGTCTGTGTGAGGAAGGGTCCCAATTGACGAAGGCGTTTTGTTCGGGGGCCTTGGCGCATGCGACCTTGTCCAGCAAATTGGATTTCTTGGAAGCCATTCCGTTGTTGATTCGTATGCTCAACGAGACGACGCTGGAGTTGGAGGACGTGAAACGGTACTGTGCCCAAGCGTTGTTCAATTTGGCGCGCAAGGACGAGAACTGCAAGCGTATGTTGACGGAAGACGTGTTGACGCCCGTGGTGGCCTTGACCCAATACAAACAAACGAAGGTCATTTGCGCCGGTATCATCTCACGGTTATCCTTACACCCACAGTTCTACGACAAGTTTGCCGAGGGCAATGTCCTGAAAACGCTGTTGGAGTTGTCCAAGGTCGATGACCGGTTGACCCAACGGCGGGTGGTCGTCGCCTTGTCGAACTTGAGTCAGAACACGTTCTTACGGTCGAAACTCTTGGAATTGAATCCTATCGCGTACATCATCGCCTTGGCATCGGAACGAGATGAGTATCTGCGTCGAGGCTGCATTTCGATCGTGTGCAACATGTCGTATCTCGAGGGCAGCGAGGAGACCATTGTGAAGGCCGGTGTCATCCCCACGCTGATGATCACGTCGATGATCACGACCGATCAAGTGGAATCGCGTATTATTTGCGTGAAAGCCTTGGTCAATCTCATGGCAGACCGCAACCTGTACAAGGGCATGGTCAAAGACGGGATCGTGTGGTCGCTGAGCAAATTGGCGATGATTGAGAACGATGAACTCGTCGAAATGTGTGCGATGGCGCTGTGTCGTCTCTCGTTGGACTTTGCGCGATTGATGATTGGTTCACCAGTGACCGTACAGACCATTCTACGTCTGTTGTCACGGGAGAACATGGCGTTGAAGAAGCCCGCGGCACGAACGATCACCAATATGTTGTTGGAAACCAACGAAGAAGACGAGAATTTCCGACGATTGGTCGTAGAGAACATGGCCCCGTTGACGTCGACGGACGATGAAGAATTGAATGAATTGTGTGTCATTTGCTTGTGCATGGCGTCTCAATCGGAAGCCTGTCGTACGACGATTGTGGAGCGGGAAATGATCAACAAAATCGTCGCGTCTGCCATCTTCTCGACGGACTCGACGATCTCCTTTGCGTATATCACGATGGTGAGCAACATCGCGAACAATGATCAAATGCGACCGAAGATTCTCGATGCCCAATTGATCGCCAAGTTTCAACGGATTTTGGAGAACAAAGACCCGATGTTGGATTTGGCGGTGGCGAAGGCGCTGTATTGCATGTCCTGTGCGCTCGAGAACATCCCCAAACTCGTGGCGCAGAATATCTTGCCGTTTATTCGAGAGCATTACACGTTCAACGACGAGAACAACCCCATGGTACCGGCGTTGAGCTCGCATCTCATCGCGTGCTTGTACAATCTCACGACGGAGAGCAGTGTGCATCATACGTTGGTCTGCAGCGGCATGATCACGATGCTGGTGTCGGCGTGGGAAGAAGCGAAGAAGGATCAGAAGATGAGTACGTTGATCATTTTGGCGGTGTGTCATTTGGCCTGTGGCAAGACGAACTCGACCCGCATGGTGGACGAGGGGTGCACCCCGATTTTGACGTTCATCCACACGGCGATGACGACGCCGGGCTATACGAATTACAAATACGGCGTCAACGAATACTTACGATGTTCGGCGGCCTTCCGCAACCTGTTGTCGGTCGTGGCCAATCAAAAGCGTATGATCGATGACGGTTGTTTGCCCGTCATCAGTCGATTGGCGACGTATTCACCGCATCGTGCGATGGGTATTTCCTCAATCAATTCCATCGCGTCGTCGAATGCTTCGATGGGCTCGATCTCGACGTCACAGGAAGTGAAACAAATCCGCGCGAATGGGGTCGCCGCGTTGAAGTCGTTGACGTACAACGCCGAGCTACGCTCGACGATCTTGGAAGGCGAAGGCATCTCAATCATTATGGGCGAGATCCGCAAGGAGAGCGACATGACCATGCCCCAATCGTTGTTGAAGGAATTGGAAGCCGAATCGTGGGAGAACGGTGGACGGGCCAAGTTGAAAGATGGTCGTACCCGCGCGATGGCCCAGCCGCATACGTTGTTTATGGACTTTTTGAAAGGCGTTTCGGAGGTGACGTTGAATGTCTCGAAGAAAGACGTCGAATTGAAGAAATGCTTCGTCTCGGTGCATTTGGAAGATGGTTTCAGTTCCACGCAAAGCTCCATCAGTGGTGCCGCCGGTGGTGCGCCGGGTGCCATGGGTGGTGGAGGAGCTGGCGGGGTGCGTAGTGCGAGTCTGCGGATGTCCGCATCGATGTCGAACAGCAGCCTGTTGAACACGGACGTCGCGAATGCCTTGACCGTCGCGGTCAATGCGACGCAGTCTCCCCCACCGTCACATTCCCCCAATACCCACGGTAGTTTATCCCCACCGAGTCCGATGAAAGCCACCGCTTCGGCGAAGAAACTGAAACTGCAGCGGATGGCGACCCAAGCGAATCTGGTGGGGCAGCCGTTGGAAGTGCAAGAACAAATGTTGATGATGGATTCCAACAGCACGAACTTCCTCGAAGACGACAACCTATCGATTCGTCGGTTGCAACCGAAAGAAGACCCCGATGATGCGATGGGCTTGGAACCTGCGCGGTATCCCAAACGCACCATCGAAGTACGCGTCGACCCGAAGGTATTAATCGACCAGGTCGATGATGCATCTCCGTCGGGAAACAATTCAGTGAATGGCAATTACAACGTCAGTGGCTCTGGGTACGGAGAGAACTACTCCGAACGTGGTTATTCCTGGCAGAATTCGACCCCGACCAATGGCGGAACCGCGATCAATTCGACGCGGTCGAGCTACGATTTCCAACGGATCGGAAAGTCCCGTGACTCCGATGGCAACTTGGGCCCCCTCTTGAGCCATTTCCGTGGATTGAACAGTGCAGGCAACAGTTTCTTGGTGCCGAATTCCTCACGGTCGAATGGAGCAGCCGAGGGCAACGAAGGCGGTGGCAACGGCAACGGCAACGCCACTGGGCACCACCATCATCACCATCACCACCACCATCATCACCATCAACAGCAGCAGCAGCGGAAACAGCCACAACAGTCGCAGTCGTATTCCGCCGATTCGAGCATCGCCAGCGGCGCAGAGTCCGCGACCACGCCACCGTTGTCACCCACCGGTGGCGCCTTGCGATCGCATCGTTCGGATCCAGCGACATCCGCACGGCTTCCTTCGTATCCAGGGCACCATTACCCTGGCGGCCCGACGGCAGGAGCCGGTGCCGGGGGTGGCGTGCCGTTGATGAACGATGTCTTCCCCGGCACACCCGCGTACCAACAGCAGCAGATGGAGCAGTACACGCAATATCGCAAGGATTTAGCGACGTTGCAATTGCAAACGGCACAGTCGTTACCGGCGTTGCGGCCGCCGCAACAGTTGTCCGCGTCACCGAGCCAACCCACCAGCAAGGTGACCACCGCTCGGAATGCGAACAACAGTGCACGGGGAATGGTTGGCTCGCAATCGGCACAGCCCCTGGAGGCGTACAGTGCAAGAAACGGTACCCACAGCAACAGCAACAAGCCGCAATCAGCGAATGGCCAACGGTCCGGTCGACCGTCGTTCACGAAGAACGGTCAGCTGCAACAGCAACAGCAGCTGCAGCAACAACAACAACCTCAGCGGTCGTCGTCGGGTCGTTTGTCTCCGTTGCGATTGACCGGTGATTTGGTGGTGAATCCCACGCGACGGGGCCACTCGTCGCATCAACAGTCGCGGTCGCAGAAGTCGTTGTCCCATCCACATCCACCCGCATCTCCACCGCGCTCACCGGGCGAAGACGACAAAATGATGTCGCTCGTTGCGATGATCAAGAAAGCGAAAGAACTGCAAGTCCGCGACGCGCAGTACAACATCAAGAACCGTGTCGAGGTGCAAGAAAACCGCGTGGGCGAGCTCCTCGACAAATGGAAGGCGATCTCGCGCTTCTAACGAGGCAACCCCACCACCACCACCACTACCACCATCATCATCTGTATTCGTGCTGTGTATGTAACTAGTCTATTACAGTATCTCCTTTCGGGGGGGGGGGTGTGGGACGTCTACGGCGTACGACGAGTGAATGAGTGAGCGAATAGAGTCGGCGCATACCGATGGGCCGGAAGGAGAAAACACAGAAAACAAAAAAAAAAGGGGGGGTTGAAGGAAGAGGAGACGGGATTCGGTCGGATGCCCGCGAGGATGGGGCAGCGGCTGGGGCACGAGAGGTGGTCCGACGAGGGGGGCCACACTATCGCACCGTCCGACAAGCGCACACATTCGCCATCGACAAGCGCCGCATGAAAATGAAAATTAATACACTACACACCACAGCAAGACAAAGAGAGTCCCTGTCGTCGGTCTATCCAGCGCGTTTGAGACGCCGAGCTACTGGTGCATTTCTTTTAGTGTTTGGCGGCCGCAGCCCAGGGCTTCACCGTGAAGGAGTCGATGAGCTTGGCTCCGTCGAAGCTGGAGACGTAGTAGTCAAAGGTCAGCTCCGTCGCGCTGGCCGTTAAGATACCATAGCCAACGTCACTGGCACGTGCGGCAGACCACGCAGGCAATTCGCTGGGGAAGCCATCGTTACCCTCGCGGTTACCCGACGCACCTTGCACGACGTACACAGGCGCCGTGGGTGCATCGTAGTTCAAGCTCGTCGCCTGCGACTGATACATCGGATAGGTGCGTTCGTAGCTGTGGATGTGGCCCTGGATCACCATGTTGACCTGGTACTTCATCAACAGATCCTCCGCCTTCGAGCGCAAGAGATCACCACCGCCCGACGTGCAGCGATCCGAGTTGGAGCAGTACATGGGGCGATGGAAATGGAAGACGATGAAAGGAGTCTTCGTGCGATCCACACTGGCCAAATCCGCTTCCAACCACGAAATGAATTCGGGCGAGAAATTGGCAGTATCAATGGCTGTTTCCGAGTTACCCGCGATGAAATGGACCGGGCCCACGGTCCAAGAGTAGAACATACCATCGTGAGAACCGAATTGCAAATCATCGGAGCCCGCAATACGATGTTGTGCCAGCTTCTCCACCAATTCTTTATCACCAGGCATCAAGAAACGATGCTTGTACGAGGTGAAATTGAACCAGAATTCGTGATTGCCGGGGGTCACCATGAAAGGAACCGACGACACCACCGATTGCATACGACGGAGGAAGACGTCCCAGTGAGGCTCGTAGCCATCAGCATA
Source organism: Poteriospumella lacustris (assembly GCA_008000375.1). Lineage (NCBI taxonomy): Eukaryota > Chrysophyceae > Chromulinales > Dinobryaceae > Poteriospumella > Poteriospumella lacustris. The sequence continues at coordinate 40,033 of SMOI01000262.1, forward strand.
TGAAATATCACCAGAATGAATGATGGCATCAATCTTCTTAGCTTGAACCAACGACGCCAAGTTTGCCATCGTGGCATTGGACTCGAAGTCCATATCCGCCAAAATCGCGTAACGCACAGGCGCAGTCGCCGATTCTTGTTCCGACGAGAGCGTCGTGAAAGACAAGGTCTCCGACCAACGCTCACCATTGCCAACACGGTAATAGTAAGTAGTGGAAGGCTTCAAATCGGTCATGATCGCACGGTGGATAGTACCATGCCAGCTGCCCGCCAAGTAGGTGGAGATGTCACCGTGGGTGAAGGAGGTCATGAAGTTCTTGGATTGTCCATACTGAACGACGGACAACTTGTCCGACAACGTCACCCAAGAAACACCCATCATGGTGTGGTCGTTGGCGACGTACGACAGATGCACCTGTTCCGGAGGGTCGTTGACACCACAGCAGTTCATCTGGCACTTGAAGATGAGAGCACAGATGCCATCAGGAATGGGCCACGCCAAATCTTCCATACCCTTGAAGATAGAAGGAGGGATTTGCACGTAAACGGCCGCCAATTCTTGGCAGAGCTTGACCTTGGCACGATCGCCCGGGTATTTGTCGATGCACTCCGTTTGCAAATTCGACAGAATCTCGGCAATGCTGAAGTCAGAAAAAAAATCGGTTACAGTCTCCATTAAATTACTCATCAATGGGAAATTAAAGTACTTACGAAGTAGCGTTGGACCACAAAGAGTTCAACTCGTTGACCTGCGTTTGACACGACAAGCATTTCTCGCTCGTGTCAGGCACTGGGTCGGCAGAGATCAAGGCTCCAAAGGAGACCAAGACCAACAAAATCTTCACAAAGGACAGCATGTTCTCGACCCTTTCGTCAAAATATTGGAAGTGAAAATCACTTCAAGAGTTGAAGACCAAGAGATTCTGCAGATTCTATCGGATTCGCCAGCAAACGACACGCGACGGCGCAAGCGAACTGCTGGCCAACAACGAAGCCTTGAAGTACATAAAACGGATTTTATATATCTACATATAATGATATTTGGCATGAAAGAACGTTCATGAAGCTTTTCCATCCATCATCGTCGTGTCGATGTCCAGTCGATCGATTGGTTTGCTTTGCCATTAGTTATTTGGTTCATTGGTCATTGGTAGTCCAGTAGATATTCATTTGGCCTAAACACAGTCTTGATATCTTCGCAACGACCTTAGCCCCGTGTCTTACAGTTAATATTTGATGGAGATAGGTTACGAGGCACTCTTTTGTGAGACAACTAGAAATGACCGATTCCACTGATGATCAAGTGACTGGCGATATGTCGGTGACCTTGCTATGCTTGGTTTTCCTGGTCGTATTTGGTTTTATTATGTATTGTGCGGGAAACTTCGTCGCCTATTCATTTGTGAGACCACGTCAACGATCTCCTGATGCTGTCTTCGATCAGCACCAGAGAACCTTATCGGAACAGCTGTCGATCCCGCCGCTGTTTTCAGCGAAAATCAGTAATAACAATAGTGCAATCAATTCAAGCTTCTATTCTTGCTCGTCTGCATTGGTGGATGGATGGAAAGGCATTATCTTCTACGCAAATGCTTTGATCATTTTGGGCGTCGCCACATCGTCGATCGATTTCGACAAAATTTACGAAGAGCAAAAGCTGCTGTTGCTGTTCTCAGAACCGGCGCAGAACTTTCTGCCAGTGAAGTCATTCCATGTATCGACAATGTTTTTCATCTCTGTGTTTCTGTCAGTGCTATTGTTGGCGTTGTTGATTGTCAATGCCTTGCTTGACGATCGCCGAAACTTCATCGCCGATAGTGCCACATTAACGGCAGCGTTGTTCGGATTACTGTCGCTGTGTAGCTTCTATTATCACATGTGGAAGCTATCGGTGATTTTCCTTCTTATTTTGGCCGTGTCCTATCGCTTCGTGGCTTCCGAAGCGCTGCAAGAGCATTCCACTTTCCCCACGAAGCTGCTGCGCACCGCCGCCATTGCTTTGGGAGAGAATTTCCAAGGAATTTTGTCGGATAGCGTCATGGCACTGTTCTTTCAAGCCATTTGGGCTTTACTTTGCAGTATGGCTACCTATGCAGTTACCGTGCGATTCAATGTGCTCGAAGATGCAACGGATCAATCCAGCCAGCACGTCATTATTATCTCCATTTACGTGTGGATTGCAATCAGCTTTTACTGGGGAATGGAATGCGTCAAAGACATTGTTGCGTTGACTACATCTGGAACCGTCATCAGCTGGGCCTTTCTTCCACATCAGCCAGCGCCGGTTCGAGCGTCTTTCTTTCGCGCGACGTCGTCGTTGTTCGGATCCGTTTGCTATGGTAGTTTATTCCTTACGGTGGTACAGAATCTTCGACATCTGTTGTGGATCGTGCTGGCTTCTATGTTGACTGATGAGTTGTGTTCCTTGTGCGCGAGCTATACTTGGGTGGCCAGGTCGATTCTCGACTCATTGGAACAGAACGTTGGTTTTTTGAACCGATATTCGTATGCTTACGTTGCGGGTCACGGCTATGATCTTCAAGGCGCAGGGAATCATGTATTAGACACGCTGGAACGCAAGAATGTGTTAGTTTTAGCCCAAGACGACGTCTTAGTGAGCTCTTTTTGGTTATGCACTATTTTTCTCACTACCGTGAGTGCAGGTGTTGGCGTAGCCATGACCGCCCTGTTCCTCTATCTCGATAATCAGTCGAAGGATATAGAATCGTCGACCGCTATCTTGCACCATGATTTGTCTCACATTGATGTGAACGTAGAAGGTGGAGTGCAAGTGGCTAATTCCTTAGTGGAAGAGGCGTCAGATGCGTTAGCCACCGTCTATCTGGTTGGTGCTGTATATGGTGCGCTGGTCGGATTCGCCGTGTCTTCGTTGATTATGAGCATGCTGGATATTGCGGTTGCCACAGTTTTAGTTTGTTTAGCAGAGGATTCCGAGGACATGGAGGTACGGCACTAATGCTTTCTCATACCGTCGTTGAATCTAACGTTTTTGTTGGTGTAGAGACGGAATCGTCACTTGGCGGCCCTGCACGATGTAATGGAGGAAGCCAATATGACTCGCGGTGAAGGTGTGCCCTTGTTGTCGGATGACAGGGATGAGGAGTTGTAATTTTCCAGTTCATCTTTGAACCTCGAATGCTGTAAATATTTCAAAGTAGCGGTAGTTGATCGCAGCACCCGACGGTCAGACCGCGAGTACCGCGTAGCGCGTACCCCAAACTCTCAGAAAGTGCGTTTCGTTGTGTGGCGTCAACCATCAATCCCAAATCAAGAGACCTCCTGCCAATCTCAAGTTGAGAATGGAACGGCGGGAATGATACCGCAAGTTACTTCGGACCGTTCAAAGACTCTGCCACACTTGTATTCCGTAAATCCTATAAAACATGTCTATAAACTTTGAATCCTACTGCCAAGCTCATCCATCCGCGTTTGAACAAGACCATCTACTTGTGAATCGTGATCTCTCCAACCTTTGGGAGGTCCTCAACGATTATGGTGTTGCCGTTGTTCCAAATCTGCTAAGTACCGAAGAATGTGAAAGTAGCATTTCGCACATTAACAACTTCTATGCAAGCTTGACGAAAAATATGGCCAGACCATTCGATGCGTCCGATGCGAGTACTTATGCAACTTTGAAGGGTCTGCATAACTTGCACTCCATGCTCTATCAGAGCTACGGAATCGGCCAATGCCAAGGTTCCTGGGACATACGACAAAATCCAAAAGTTTTTGAAGTATTTCAACGACTTTGGGAGAATGATGACTTGCTGTGCAGCATGGATGGGCTTTCGTTTCAGATCGCCCCCGAAGCTGAAGGCAGTCGAGGTGATGCTTCTTACTTCCAGAACACTTGGTTCCATACGGATCAAAGCTACACGAGAAATGATCTTGAGTGCATACAAGGGCAAGTGCCATTGCATGATGTCGCTCCAGGAGACGCTACTTTGGTAGTCTTGGAAGGATCTCATCGCTTCCACAAGGCGTTCGCCGAACGGTTTGGCGCGGGTAGTGTTTCCGATTGGTGCTTATTGGGGCAACGAGGAAAGGAAAAAGGAGAAGGCTACCTCAAATTCTACGCCGATATGGGCTGCACCGAGAAGAGGATAACTTGTCCTCGGGGATCTTTAGTCTTGTGGGACAGCCGAACAATTCATTGCGGGAGCGGGCCTATTCGGAATCGCCCCTGCCCTGATCATTGGCGACGCGTGGTATATGTATGCATGACTCCTCGATATCTGTGCACGGATAAGAATATGGATTTGCGGATAAAGGCTTTTCAAGAATTGCAAACTACCTCTCATTGGCCGCATCGCTTGAACATCTTTCGAAAATGTCAAGGCAGTACAGGACCGGGAAGTTTGATAAATCTTGAGGACCAGAAATGTCCTGAGTTGACCGAAATTGGACAGCGGCTTCTACTAGGAAATGAAGGAGCTTCGCAATTCGCCGAAATCATTTGTCGAGCCCCAACAGTTTCAAGTGGAGTTAGTCTGGATGGTACTTCTACGAGCGAGAACCGATCTCAAACTGGAAAGAAATCAAAGGCGGTCTCTCAGAAGAAGAAATAAATCATTGATCCTTTCCTTTTATTAGTAGTTTTATTGTTCTTTATATCCTCGTTTGTAATCCGAATAAGCGGCTTCGAAACTCTGCGAGAGTTATGGAGTTTGAGAACAGCAATACCACCAACTTCATTTCGCTTTCTATA
>SMOI01000263.1:28584-44550 GCA_008000375.1 Poteriospumella lacustris
TCATCAAACGGATAGGATCTCCCCAGAGTTTTGCAGAAGCTGGGATTTTGTGGTCGCCGGTCATTCGTCTTCCACCTTCCATCTTTTTTACCGTAACTACTATAGAAAACTCATGAAATTGATTGAGCTTATATGATCGATGGAGTCGTATCGAAAACAGTCGTCGATAAATATTGCCTTGTAGGGAACGACCTTTTTTTGTTTTTTGAGATTGGGTTTAATCCAGCCAACACATGAAATATGACAGCAACTGTAACATACGAATTGCATAGCAGCCCAGCGTTGGAATTGTGAAGAGTTTCTGCCAAGAATTGACCAGCAAATGAAAATTAATCTATTTACATTCGTTACGCAAGCACTGCTGTGAACATTAGATATCAGCAGAGCGAGGGTTGGGCAAAACTACACCCAAGAGTGACGATTCGCCGCCGTCTACCGACTTGTTGGCCGTCGAGAGAAAGTAATGTTTGTTGTCGCCGAGGGAAATCACTACAGCCCGCACAACATCAAAGGGCTTGAAGAAGTCTTGCACGACCACCTTGTCGACTTCTGTTTCTCTGATGTCCTCTCGTCGGATGACAGCCTTGACAGGCGCTGCAAGCGATTCGTCGCCAAGACACAATACATCCACGTAGGCTTGATTATAATTAGTACGCAAAATGCGCGCGAGGACTATATCTCCAACGCGAGGAACAAGGTCTCGAGCGACAATCTTTTTCTTCAGTCCGAAGTCTTCGGGGCGAACCACGACGTTCAATCGGACAGCAGCTGCTCCAGCACCACGCTTTCCACTACTACTGCTGCTGCTCGAGGATAGCTCCTCGATGAGAACTCGACCATGCAAGGCAGACCGAATATCACCACTGCTTTCATCAACATAAACTCCGACTCCTCCCGTCGCTGCGGAGACATTTGCCAAAATGTCACCAGGAAAAACCCATTGGCCACCATTGACTGCTACAGTTGCCATTTTTGTTGTCCAATACTTTTGAATTGATTCTAATGTCAACGTTGGTGATAGTTAACGTAATCTTCATGGCTGTATGCCGCGTTCACCGGTCCAGCCAAGATACACATTTGACTCTAAACTAACATACTTGTTACAAAATAGTGTCTTAACTTAGCGTCGACATGTCGAGCCCGTGCCGGCGTCCACGATGATGACGAAGATAACGCGCAACACGTGAGTGACCGGCTGCGACGGGGAAGGACCACAGCGAAGCTGGCCAGCATTTGCATCCGTCTGTCATCGAGAAATGAAAGGCTCTCCTTCTCGGACTGGTACAGCTATAGTGCAACTGCTTTCAACAATCATGCACTAAATAGATTCATGCCACCAGATGACCATATGCGGAAAATAGGCGAAGAAGAAAAGGGCTTCAAGTTGTTTGGCTTGCGTGGAATCTATTTCAATGAGAATCATGTCGACGTCAATGCCGTCTGGTGGGGAATCATTCCGTTGCTCATAGAGAGCCCCTTCGAGAAAGATGCGCGTGACAACTAAGTCGTTCTCAAGCCTGTTTTCACCCATGAAAGCACTGAAAGCAGCTGCGTCTGCAATCGGTTTTACTCCCGACGGTGGTCCCGGTGGAGGAGACGATGGTACTGCTACTCAAGACCCACCGAAAAGTGCCGTGGTGAAGAAGCTGAAGGATGTCAGTCCAGGAATGCGAGGAAGCAACAGTTCAAAGAAGGTGCTGATGTCGTTGGAGAAAAGCAAGAGTATGAATCGCATCGCGATCCAACGCGAGAAAAGCAATCCCAACGTGCAGAGCCAGTGGATGGAAGTCAACGACCACGATATGGACGTCATAGATATCTCCCCCGAGAGTAGTTTTCGGGGAGGAGGAAACAACATCCATCGTTCGTCCCAACGGCAAACACCGATGCGATGAAAGAGCTTTAGTAATGGAGCCCTTGAGCGACTTTGAAACACCCAATAGTCGCGCACCTACAAGTAAAACCACCGGTCGCACCCGTGCGAAATATTCGGCTGCTGCGAATCAATCAGTCTGTCATGGTATCAGAAAGTAAATGATGGGATGAGATAGCAGTAAACGACTGAGTTGCTATGGTATAAGATCATTACAGTGTGCAGTATGATGACAAGTATGTAAGTATGTCGTTCTTGTGTATTTACTTATCACGGGCCAATTCTATGCAACTTTTCTTGCCCTTTTGCCTCTTACAGTAGGCACATCAGGGACCTTACGGGCTCTCTTTCTCGTGATCCTGCTGGATGCTGCCATCTCTTCGTCATCATCAACTTCCGAGGCTGTGGACTTGTCATCGTCATCCACCCCAAATTCTAGTTTTCGGTGATCTCCAAGGACTGGGGCCAAGGTATTGCGAAAGTCCAGTGTTGCCGATGTTGGCCAGTCCACATTACGATCAATCTCATTGGCCCATACAACTTTTTTCTTGTGCAATTTCTTGTAGTCCTTTGTGGCTCGTAATTTACGGTCATTCACAGCAATGACACCATCGCCCGCAATTGTCACAATGTGATCTTCAAAATGCTTGTCACAATTTCGGCATAGAAACAATCCGTTGCAAATATAACTCGGGGAAGTGGGCAATCGCTTGCTCCCTTCGCTCCCTGTTCGAGCAAGCTTCAAAGCCCTTGCATGAGCGTGAGCGATAATGTGAGAATTGATATAATCGCTCGGCCTGTCTGTTTCTCGTTGACAAATATCGCATTTGTAACAATTTGGGTGATCTCCACCTGGATAATAAAAGTTTCGATTTCGCTCCATTACTTTCCCCCTCATGTTCCTTTGCTTGGTGCTATCGCGGTGGGGTGACTTCAATCTGCGAGGCGATGGAGTTTTGAACTCCCCAGCTGAGAAAGAAAGATCTGAATTGTGCTCGCGACACAATAGTAAATGCATTCCTAAGCCTTACCTGTGACCAAGCGTTCCTTTTCCCTCAAAAGCAAATTAAGTCTGTCGTTGACTTTCAATTCCAACTCCCTGTCGTTACGCTTCTTGGCTCTTCTCAAATCACCCTCGGCCTCTCGAATTTGGCGCTTGACCTCTGCCAACTCGTCCATGGTTCGACGGTTGTTTTTCGTTGGGAAAATAAAAACGATCACTGTGTACAAAGAAACGGCCTTCTTCAAATGGTACTTCTTGCCCCCAAGAAGACTGCGCTTTATGAAAGACTGCGAAGAGACTGGCAAGGTGAATTGTCGATGATTTATATTTCCATTTGTTGAGTGACAGATCGCGTGGGTGTTACCGACACGACGACACGCGACCCAAGACCTCGACACCGTATTTTTGGCTTTTTGCAATGGATATATATATGTATATACCAAACGTTTGGTATCACTTTTCATCGAGGTTTTTTTTTCTCGTTCTTGCTATTTTAAGACTCTGCAATTCATTGGGTATGTTTATTTATCAATGAAAGGAAGTATATCAAATGATATGGCTGCCTGAAAGGTCAGTCACCTCATCTTCCCATCCTATCCATCGGATTTTTCGAAGTTCTGTTTGGTGATGGCATGGATCGACAGCAAATCATTGTTCTCTACTAAGAACTCTATCGATTGATGCAATGGTTCTCTCGAGAATCGCTGGTCCATCGTGTGTTTGGCTCGATATGAAGAGGTTGCACTGATGGCGTCTGAAAGACAAGAGCGCTTTCGTCACCCGCATCGCCTGAATCTTCCAGAAGACCATCCCAATATCTTTTTATCTTTGTCTTGATCACTTTTTGCGCTGAAAAGGAGCCCTGAATCGCAACAAAAATTTTCTTGCTCTCTGTGGTCACTGAATCCATGGATTATCTGAGGACCTTTAAAAGACCATTTTCGCTACGAAAGCACACACAAATAATTGAACATCAATATTTGGGATGCGAGTTACAAGCATGTCACATAAAGTGGCTTCAAGGAATGATGGTATCACGTGAAAATGAAATCTGACCTTGCAGCCCCATGTGTGGCACCGCGGAAACAACTTCGCAAAGTGTCTGCTGCCAGTGAAAGCAGGGACTTCATGGATAGCGTGCCGCCGCTGTCTGTGTTGTCTGCTGATGCTGTGGTGGCGGCTCCTTCTGTGTCTGTGGCGGTTGGTGCGCACGCCGATGACGATCGACGTGGGTGGACAACACCGACGAGAGGTTCCCTTGCTGAAACACCGCCGCCATCGCGTCGTCCACCTCAGCGCGGTTGTCGTGCCCTTCGACGGTAGGAGGATGGCTATACGTACATCGGCTGTGTGGCTGTAGTAGGCGATCGATGACCTCTCGTTGTATCGTGGCCCGGTCCTCGCCTCCCTCCGCCATCGACGACGTCTGGTCGCCATCGTAGAGCAGCGTAGCAGCAGCTTCATACTTCCTTTGTGTCCGCGGGGGAGCCAGTAGCCTGGGCCGCGGTGGTACGCTGCTGTACCCTGCGTTGTGCCTGCGCGTGGATCTCCACCAACAAAGCGACGAAGACCTGGTGACGTTCAGGACGCAGATAATACGACGCGATCTCCGACTGGGCAAACGGCATCCATCTCGCTGACTTCGTTCTCAAAGAACTGGAATTGATTGCGCACGTGAATACCCATCGCAGTGGCCCCGCGGCCGTTCGATGCTGTCGTCGACGGCGGGGTCACTGCTTTGGTGACTACGGGGCACAGCCACGTGCGTAGCGGCAGCGGAAACGTCCACCAGTGACGATGAAACAAACGATGGACGAACGCTGCGGACGTAGCCGCGGTGGTAGCCGCTGTTGCAGCAGCGGTGGCGGTGTAAGTGTGCAGTGGACCTGTGGGGACACTCACCGCAGCGGCTTTGGCACCCTGCAGACGCAGCTGCTGTGGACGCGGTTGATGGTGCTTGCCTATATCACAAGGGGAAGCCCCCCGCGGTAAGCGTAGAGGCCTACGTAGTATTATATACTACTAGGGCCTCCACGCGTTACCGCTAGGGGGGCTTCCCATCGTAAACCCCATTATAGTACCAAACCTTTGGTATGTAGATTTGGTAGTTGTATGATGCATGGAGTGAACAGACAACCGTAAAATAGACACACACCACTCTGCCCTTGCAGGATGAGCACGTCAAGAAAAAAAGGGATACGCCCACGTGCTAATTTGCGCTGGGGGAAGAGGACAGCGGGGACGATTCAACCACGACTTCCGCCACGGGGGACATCTCTGGTGACAAGGACGCTCGTGTAGGACTGGTCCCAGAGGATCCGTGGCGCGAAAGCCGTACTTCTTTTTGGCGTGTCAAATGTGAATTCAACACGTCGCGAATATCGGCGGCGGTGCAACGCTTCGCCGCGTAGAATGTCCAGGCGCGGTCGATCTACACTCACACAACAAACACACACCAACCATTAGCGTTGTAGGCCTCCATCTCATCAACAGACATTCATCGTTGCTCACCAGTTCGAGGAGCCAGGGATACTTGTGATATTCGGCAGGGATTTGTGGGCGGAGTCCGTCCTTGACGCGCGACAAAAACTGGTCAAAGGACATCGCCCGACACTCGTCGGTGTCAAAGGGCACTTCACCCGAGACAATTTCGTACATCACCATCGCTAACGACCACACATCAGCTCGTTCGTTCACGACGATCCGTCGCTTGCGAGATGGCCCGCCATGACCTGCTGTTGCACTGGCATTGGCACTGGCGCTGGCCCGACCAGCAGCCATCCCGGCAGTGAGATCAGCGATCTGCTGACGGGAATTCGCCGCTGAGGGCGCTTGACTTTGATGCTGTACAAACGTCTCATGGCGCATCAAGGAACGTTGCAACGTCTCTGGAGAAGACCAATTGATATTGCTGGGCAGCGATTCCTCTTCTTCCTCCCCTCCGTCATCAAACGGCGACGGAAACGAGGGAGCCATCGACGAGGCGCGGTGTTCGGGCACGTCTTCGTATTCGAAATCGTCTTCCTCTGTCGTCGCCATCACGACATTCGACAATTCTTGAGCTGCGGCTGCGGCTGCTGCTGGTGGTGGGCTCGGTGACGAGAAGCTTTTGAATCGAAATGGCGAGGACACCGTCGAGGAGGCAGGTGGCGGTGGTTTGGTCGGTGCGACCAGCCGCGCTTCACCCAGATCCGCCAATTTGACCACCAACTGCTGAGTGACCAAGAAATTCAACGATTTGATGTCACAGTGCATGAATCCACGACTGTGGAGATACGCCAACCCTGCTGCGCAGTCACGCATCATCTGGAAACGTACCGATACGGGTATCAAATGGCCCAGCGATTGCACCGACGAACGCAACGACATCGACGTCAAGCCGATCTTGTGACTCAACGGTGCGTCTACCTTTGACAACGGACGGTGACTCGTTGGGGGAGACGCTTGTTGTGCTATCGCTGCCGAAGACAGTTGGGCCAAGATGTCTTCTTCTCGTTCACGTTCACGTCCCGCGTGTCCTTCGGGAAGCAGCGCCGTCTTTAGTTCGTACTTGCGCGTCTGGGTCGTCTCCTCCACACTGGGGGCGGACGAGACCGTGCTTAACACCGATGTGGCCGTATTTAATCGACGACGATTGCTGTGCGACAGCATCGTTGGTGACTCTGTCGGTGGTGGTGGTGGATGGTTCGAGCTACCCGTGAAGAAGTACCGAAACGGTGACCATCCAGACCTCCAACCGGTCGCCGATGATGGATCGGTCGAGGTCGCCGTGGTAGTGGACGCAGCGGGTGGCTGTAAAAACTTGGCAGCCGATTGGCTACGGTGTCGATTCTTGATCTTCGAGTGACTAAAGCTCAAATGGTAGCTGTTCTGCGCGCCAGCGGTCGCGCTCGCGCTGTTGTTTAGGGACGACGACGCTTGGCTGTTGCTGGATCGTGGACCCATTCCGAAGCCCATTTCCGCCGTGAGCATGACGGCGGCGGGTGATTTCCATTTCAGTTTGTCGTTCCGCGAATGACTTCCGCTGTGGTTGTAACTGTCACTGCCACGTGTCGCGCCGCCACTGTCACTGAGACGCCACGACGACGACGACCGCAACGGTTTCCCACCCGGTCGCAGCTTGTGCCCCGGGCGATGCAAACTGGCTTGATGCAAGGCACCCGAGAGATGCAACGAGCGCGCGTGGTGATGGCTGTGATGCAACCGACTTTGTTGGGAAGGTCGTCCCGTGGTGTGAGGGCGTGCTTTCGCGCCGCCGGTGGTACCTCCTCCCGCCGCCGTGTCCGTGGACGGCAGGGGCGTGAGGAACACCGCCGCATTGATGTGGTGCTTGGAGAGCAGCGATCGGGATATGGATAACGAATGCCAACTGGGCTCCTCGTCGTCACCTTTGCCGTCCTCTCCGGGTCGCTGGTTGCTTTCAATGTCGACGACCACTGGACCCGTCGGTGTTGCTCGGTCCGCCGCGGTACCACCCACACTGACACTACTACTCGCCGAACCCACACCATTCGTCACTTGTGCAGCCGATGTTGAGGAAGAAGACGAAAAGCGTGGTCTTCGAATCGCAGCACTGGTGGAAGAGACCGACGTCGATGCCACACCGCCGTTGCTCGTACTGGTGTTTCGCGATCGCGCTGGTCCTTCCTTCGCCGCGTGTGACGTCTCTTTGGTAACGCGTTTTGATGGAATGGGTGTGAAACGCCGGTGTTCCATACTAGCAGCCATCGCGTTGGCCAATTTGGTGGCGACGTCAATGGGATCCGCATCTTCGCCGTGTTCTCCGGGGTCCAAGTAGCGCGCCAACGACCATCGTTGCTGTTGCTGCAACAACTGTTGATGCTTTTGCTGCTCATCCAACGCACGGTCCACAGACATCGTTTGTCGCCGTGGCACCAAATACGATGACGTATACAGCGCACCAGAGTCCTGAGAAGACGCACTTTCAAGGTCAGGGCCGACACCGGCTTCCCCGCCGCCGATGGCAGAGGACGGCTCTTCCCTGCGCATGGGATTGCGAACATCGTGCGCATGATAGGAAATGGCATCCTCTTGAGAAGTCTTCCTTGCTTCACGTGGAGGGTGGTGCTCGTGATGCGAGAAAAGGGAATGCCACAGCTGGGTGAAATACCCTTTAGTGGCCTTGGGTTTCGATTGGTAGTAGCTACTGCGTATGTAGTGGCCGGACCGACTCGTACTCGAGGGCTTTCTCGACGATTGGGAATCCTTCGTATCCGTAGTCGACAATCGTGATCGATTGCCGATGTAGCCGGATGAAGTTTGGCCCATCTGCTGTCCACGAACCTCCTCCTCCTGCTCTTCCTCTTCGCCGTCTTCGTGTCGTAAGATGGTCTCCTCCCCGTCCAGCTCTTCTGCACCGTCCTCGTCCTCATCGTCGTCTGGGAAATCGCATACCAAATCGGTCGCATGGAGAAAATCAAACAAGGACCCCCATGTGCAATATTCAGTCACCAAGGAAATGGCTGGGGGCATAATGGCTACACCGTAGCAGGTGACGATATTCGTGTGCTGCAACGAATTCAACATGGTCGCCTCGTGACAGAAGTCTACGATGCGATCGGGTGTCAATTCCATACAAAATAGGAACTTAATCGCGACATCATGGGTCTGAAACGTCCCTCGATACACACGTGCGGTACCACCAGAGAAATATTTACTCGTATCGACCCGTAGCTGGCTAAATGGGATAATCGGAACGACTTTCCGCTCCAACTGTATCACCGACTGCGCAACCAAATTTACTTCCTGTCGATTCATATCCCATATTCCTCGTAACGGTTCGTTCAAATTGTCTTCGTGGCCGACGTATAATCCTTGCCAAAACTGCGAATCCAAGCAAAACGCGTACATAATCGCACAGATTTGAAGGAACTCGGTGATGGAAAAGCTCACTTCGACCACACACGCTGTCAAACTCGACGAGTTGGCATCCGTTCCCAAATACGATAGAACTACAGATAACTGATAGAGCAAGATAAGAGCGTTCAGAATGCTATACCTCCGCATGGCAGGCCGGCGGTGCAGCACTTTGACCGGAAGGCCAATCATCAACAGATAGTAGGCCATAAGCTCCACTAAGATCACCACTGATGTGTATAACATAGTACGAAAACCCCCAATGTATAATGCACCAACCATCGCAGCACCGTTGGCCAAAGACCATAGCAAACTGATTGCGGCGGATCGGCGAAATGAGATGACACCGATGCCGGGGTGGAGAAGGAAAATGCTCAACCCCTCGGTGAGCCATCGCAAAATAGTCCATTTCACGATAAGAATGTCTTTACTTGTCGTGAAGACTCCCAGAATGCAGTGTATACCGATCAAAAAGCACAGGATTAGCAACGGTATTACCACCGTTAAATACACCGGCAAAACGTAGGTCACCATGGCGGATCTACTCAACGAAGGGAAGCAATTTCGATTGAATAGAATAACACAAACAAAGGCGCTGGAGAAAATCTCCAAGAGACCGATGAGGAAATACGATGCTGGTGCATTTCCGAACAAAATGACTTGGGTGCACTCCGACGACTCATGGAGCGACATCTGATGCTGGAATTGATCCCGGTTTAAGCGGAGATTGATTTCACAATATCTTCTGGGGGTGAATAAGTACAGACACAGTACAGAATGGAATGGAGAAGGATCACGAAATGAATATGATCAGTCGAGTTACTCCATCCTCCGCGCCACTCGCGGTCCAAATCGAATCTCGGTCATCGTCGTCATGCCACCCCGACGGTCGATCCGAGAATGACGCCTAACTAAGGTTCGTAAACCCAAATACCCCTTAAAGTAACTGCACTTTGGTAGCAAAAGTGTTCATTCAGGCCGCCATTCTGAGGCTGCTGTTCGACCCTCACATCAGCGATTGCGACTGCAGTACTTAATTGGTTAAGTTTTACCGACCTCGAACAATACGTAGAAAATGAAATCAACAGAGATTATGCTTGACCCCAGACCATGACAAGGTCAAGCGGTGCTGGACAAAATGAAGTTTCAAGTCCCGCGTGAGCGAGCGCGACACACACATGTATAGTCCCTTCTTCCAAATCCGAACAAACGCTACTCATCCACAATCATCTCACTCCCACTTGTAGTCATTTCTTGTATCATGCACTCAATGGCGTAGACAGGAGCAGAAGAATCCCTGGTTGGAACTTGGTCATTCTTGATTACGGCTTCATACAAGGACTCGTGCTCAGGTGGCTCCGGTACCTCAGCATCCTCGTCAGATGCAACAACTTCAGCCAACAAATGAATCTCACTGTTAACTCTGGAACACGATGCAATGCTCATCATATCCTCGTCGTTATCCTTCCTAGCAGACTCGTCAAAAGCCGATTGCGAAGCTCCATTTCCTTCCGTAGTTTCGTCTCCCTCATGATTTCCCGCATGATTAATCATTTCACTGCGAGCTTCTTCGGAAAGCGCTGGTATCGGCGGAATCGAAAGGGAGGGGGTACTTTGTGCTTGGTCATCGGTCGAGACATTCGAATCGTCGGCGGGGCCAACCGGTTCTGCAGCCATGTTCAACGAATCCTCATGAACTTTAGCTTCGACTGCACTTTCTGTCGTGCAGGTCGAGTCCAACGGGATTATGTCACTGTTTTGAGTACTTGTCGAGTCTATCAATGCGCCGTCGATCGTTTCATCTTCTGCAACGGTACTGGTCGAGGGAACTGTTGAAGTATGCGCCATATCATTCTCACAGACCTTAGGACCCACTGAGCCACTTGTCGACGCTTCTACAAAACATAAGAGCAGAAACAATCAGATACTTAAGTAGACTGTCGTGGCATAGGCTTACTGCGATCTTCGCACTGCTTGACTCTCCCGGACTCAGAAAATCGGCTCTTTCGGCGTGGCTCGTGTGGTGGGCTCAGCTGAAGGGCGCGCACGCTTTGCACAATATTAGCCTTGCTCTTGATAAGTCGAGTGACTTCTTCAAATGGTTTTGCTGGTGTCATAGATGGGGCTTCCAGTGAAATTTGCACCCCCTCTTCATCATCTTCTTGTACCCACCATGGAAGTCCGAAGTCTGTCCGAACTGTCATTTTATGGACAATTTGAATCCAAGCATCCAGCTCCTCTGCAATTTCCACCATATGGCATCCAAGTTCGGTCATAGTGTCAATGAGACCGCGCTCATAAGAGGCCCACAAACGATCGAAGTACATTTGTTGCGGTGGCAGCTGCTTTGTCTTCGCACTTAAGTTTGGGCGAATGCAGACAGCAAGAAGCTCCCCAATCAAGGCGTGCACGTTAATTGGTACCGCATTGTTGAGTTCCTTCAAAAGCAAACTAAGCTGCGAAATATAAACTTTGACCGTATGGGTCAACGTCTTATCTTCAGGAATTTTGTCAGCAGATGCTGCACTTCGGATTTTGTTGATCGGATGCCATTGAAGGTGTACCTGGAGTAGTTTCTCCCATAGGCACCCTTCTTTCTCGCTATCATCGGTGATTGTCACTACGGAAATAGGCGGGAAAGCGTTAATGGCGAAGTCAATCGAACGCTCTTCTGGTTGTGCGGCTTCTCCTGTGCAAGTTGGTGACCCTTCCAAAGCATTGGGGGAAAACAATAGCGAATCGGTGAGATCCATGTCAGATTGACATTCAGTTGGCAAAATATCCATAAATTCCGATGCAGTTTCTTCTAAGGGCCCAAGGGAAGGCTCTGAAGCAGAAGTTGCCATAATGTCGGAGTCAGTGAAAAGTTCCATGACGAAACAAGATGTCTTTCCACCAAGGCCAAAACGGTGTTCGGTGGCTTTCACAGGAATGATCTTAATCCTTTTCAGCATTTCTTGATATTTGTCTTCAATGGAGGGCTTGGATTCATCGAATTTTTCAGCTTGTTCTGGTGAGACCTTACTGGAAATGTCCTCGCCAAGAGAAGAGGGTTCACTGGAAGTTGAGCAGAGTTGCTCAGCTTCAACTGCTAGTGCTGCCGATTTTCTTCTTGTTCGGCGGATGAAGTCAGGGGAATCATCAATTTTTGCATCCGCGATTGTCAAGTCTTCACTGGATGTGCTGCAGTCCAGCATAACGAACTCGGGCAAACCTTTCGGGGGAAGGCTCTCGTTGTGCTCCTTCATTGACTGTTCACTGAGAGGGGCAGTGGGAGAGGCAGTGAGAGGGGCAGTGAGAGCCTTCTCCGCATCGGGGGCTTTATTCGTGGGTCGCTTTCGCTTGGTTCTGGATTTCGGGCCCATGACTATTCAATTCTTCGTTCTTCGTTGATTACTCTTCGTCCTCCTTCAAGCGCTTTGATCGTTTATTTTAGCACACAGATGCCTTTGATTTGTGACCATTGATTTTCACTGAGCAGTGAGGGCTCACAACGGTCAGAGTCGTTGCCCGTCACTTTTCATGTCCTTTTTCATGCGTCGTGTCACAAAAATCCTCGTTCCTCGACAAGTAAGTACAGTGTACGTTTTTCTCCTTTCTCTCCTTCTTATTTTTTGTATAGGCGCAGCTATTTGGTACTATGGGTTCGGAATATTTCAATTCGCAACACTTTCATCTTCTTTGGTAGTATCGATTACCATTTTGCCTTATCAAGGAAGAAGATGAGTACTTTTACACTGTTGAACAGAATAATTGTCATTTGGTTGAAATAGTTGTAAATCAGCAAGATACAAGAAATCTATCACATTATGTACATACTCGTATCCCATTATTGCTTCATAGTACTTTTAATCTTGTGTATCTTGTGCAGCTCTCAAGTTCACTGGTGGCTTGTTGGTGAAGGGAAGTGCGAGCTCTCAACGGTGACACGGCGGCATGAAAAAAGGCATGAAAGGTGATCAAGGTCAACGCTGTTCCTTGTTTGACATATCGTTTTCTTTTCGATTACGGAGAGGTACCCGGATTACAATCTATTGCAATTGTGAAGAAGGGCACCGAAAAAATCATGGCTGGCCGAGGTCGAGGACGCGGCATGACGCTTCCAGCCTGGATGACTGCTGGGACAACAGCAGGGGAGGTAACGATTTGTTGTCTTCTGATACCTTTTCAAGCAATCGCTGACTTTGCCATTGTGTATTTAGGCCTCAATAGCTTCGGTGGATCGCGTTGAGGAAGCTCCACCTTCTTCGCCTCCTGTTTTGAAAAAGCCATCACCAGTTATAGCAGACGCTATTCAATTTTCACCACCTAAAGTGACGCCCCCTACGTCTGAGAAGGTTGTTGATGTTGATGTGGCCCAAACAGCCCCGAAATCTTTGTCGACCCAAGACATCCTATTCATGGAAAAACGCAGAATTCAAGTTCGGAAAGATGTCCCAACAAATCCCACCGTCGATTCCAGGACAACATCCGTTGCATCAGTTATAAACAGTGCCTTTGCAGAGAGTTCTCCACAGGGAAAGACAGCACCTCGTCCCAGAGGAAAAAAGCGTGAAGATTATTCACCCACAATCTTTCCAATAGATGACGACGATATTGGCAGGGATACGTCGAAGTTCAGTTCCATTTTTCGCAAGACTGGAGGTTTGTCGACTGTTGTGGTGACTGAAATGGCAGTGAACACTGATATTCACTTGGGTCACGAAATTTCATTCACGCTCCTTCCTTCCAACTCGTCGACAGTGGATAAGCTACTTTTGTCGCGTTTTGATGAAAAGCTCATCGGCGAATTCGTGGAGAAGGCGACTTTACAAATACGGAGCAGCCATGTGCCCCGATCTTGGAGAATTACGGACCATGTTGCACCTCATGTTCTTCGTACTATGGACGGCCGCGATCCTCTTCGTCGATGGCGAATTCGCTCGTTGAATGACGTTGCGACGCTTTTGATCGATATTGCACGAGAGCACAGCGATGTTCTGGAAAGGCATGGTCGAACAATCAAGGAGGCACTGTCATTATTTCGCTTTCAGTGGCAGTTCTTTGATCGTACAAGAGAACCACGTGAAGACTCAAGCGACCCCAGCACTCCAGTGAAAGAGATTTCAATCAAGCATCCAGCACTGCGGCAATTGGAAGATGAATATCTGCCACTGCTGTTCCGTCATCTTGAAATGGATTCCAATCTCGCATCCTTGCAAGAGGTAATATGGAACAACCATGCGGTTATTCCTCTCGTTCTCTCCGAGTGTTTTGGCTTAGAAGGTGATTTGTCGAATCTGAATTCCCCGAAACATCCACAACAATGGCTCGCTAGGTTGATGCTGACGCGCTATCGAAATGGACGTCTGCACTGTTTGGGCAGCCTTCAAAGTGATCTTGTTGAAGAAGCTACGAAAATAGTGACGTCATTGGATCACGTTCGTCAATTCGCGAATGTTTCGTTCGGAGACGCGTCGGGTCCATCTTTCCAATCGCCTAATCAGCGTGGCCAAAGTAGCTTCAATACTGTGTCACGTCCATCATCTCCTTCGCAATCAGTCTCAGGTGAAAGGTTTAACAGCTTCAATGATTCCATGCGAACTTCTAACTCGGGCCAAGACAATCGAAACGATGGATACAATAACGATCGACAAAACAACTTTGGAGGTGGCGGCCGAGGTGGGCGAGGGGGTTTCCGAGGTGGTCGAGGCGGCCGTGGCTTTGGAAGAGGGGGTGGGGACTCCTTTTCTCGTCCAGGTTCTCCCCAGCAAGGTGGGGGAGAGCCATTCAGCAGCCTCGACGATTTCATGAACAGCGGTAATCAGGACTTTGCCAATACTCAAGACGACGATCGAAGTGTTTTTTCGACCTCTTCCCGGTCAAGCGCATTCGCAGGGCGCGGTGGTCGTGGGCGTGGACGTGGACGTGGTGATAATGGAGGCGGTAGATGGTCCTCTTCGCGCCCAGCCTCGCCCCAATCGCTATCCGGAAATGATCGATTTGGAAGTTTTGGTGACTTCATGCGCACGCAAAATCAAGCAGGACCTGGTGCTTCAACGGAATATGACCCAATGCAGACGGCACAGTCTGATCCTGCGCCGTTAGAATCATCTGCCAGTGGCAGTGGGGGTGCTCCCTTCAGTAGCTTTGCTGATTTTATGAAATCTCAAAGCCAACCTGCCTCCTCCAAGACCGAGTACGACCCCACTGACGGCAAGTCTTCTGGTCCCGAGCCTACTAACGGGGCGGGAAAATTCGGAAGCTTCGCCGACTTTACGCGTAGTTCTCAGGGTAATAATGGCGATCGCGGGGGCATGCGATCAAGCATGTCCCGACCAGGTTCTCGACCAGGGTCACGTCCGCCATCGCCACCACGAGACCCGCCTGCGGCCAGTGGCGACAAGTTCGGGAGCTTCGCCGACTTCATGCGCAGCCAAAGCGCCAACCCCACTGCGTCGAGCCAGCCGGCCCCAGAGGACCGCGGTAGTATGCGGCCCAGCATGTCGCGGCCTGCATCGCGCCCTCCCTCACCGCCTCGAGACCCACCCGCAGCGGCAGCGAGCGGAGAGAAGTTCGGGAGCTTCGCCGACTTCATGCGCAGCACGGATCAGGGAACGAAACCGCCCCCGCCGCCATCCTCGAGCCGGAGCGTGGACGGCGACCGTTTCAGCAATCACGGCGGTAGTGGAGGGTCGAGTCGATATGGTCCAAGTGGCAATACGAACAGCAGTGTGTCTCGTCCGCCATCGCCGCCGCGCGGTCCGCCTGCAGCGGCAGCGAGCGGAGAGAAGTTCGGGAGCTTCGCCGACTTCATGCGCAGCCAAAGCGCCAACCCCACTGCGTCGAGCCAGTCGGCCCCAGAGGACCGCGGTAGTATGCGGCCCAGCATGTCGCGGCCTGCATCGCGCCCTCCCTCACCGCCTCGAGACCCACCCGCAGCGGCAGCGAGCGGAGAGAAGTTCGGGAGCTTCGCCGACTTCATGCGCAGCACGGATCAGGGAACGAAACCGCCCCCGCCGCCATCCTCGAGCCGGAGCGTGGACGGCGACCGTTTCAGCAATCACGGCGGTAGTGGAGGGTCGAGTCGATATGGTCCAAGTGGCAATACGAACAGCAGTGTGTCTCGTCCGCCATCGCCGCCGCGCGGTCCGCCTGCAGCGGCAGCGAGCGGAGAGAAGTTCGGGAGCTTCGCCGACTTCATGCGCAGCACGGATCAGGGAACGAAACCGCC
>SMOI01000264.1:14002-38610 GCA_008000375.1 Poteriospumella lacustris
CTTGTTGTTGTTCGGTGACTGGGGGCCGCCACGAGCTGGTCCTTGTCACTGGTCGATCGCTTCGTCGTGTCCCGTCCATGGTCCCCACTGGTCCCTGGTCACCCACCATTCAGGCATATCTTGAGCCATTCCGTACTCTTGTGCTGTTGTTGTGCTGTGGTTCTGTTGTTGTGTTGTTGTTTTCTATTGGTGGTTAGCGCAGCATGCACTGCTCCGTCGGTTTAGACGCCAGTTACATATGTATTCCCGACAGCCATTATAGACTGATGGTGCACACACAGTAAGGTCCGCCCGTAATTGATTGATCCATATCCGATTTCCCCCTCCCCCCTCCCCACCTGAGTACGTGCGTGGTCCTTGCGTTGTATACTGAGTAGTCCCACACACGTCCACTGCTCCTCCACGCGTCTTTCGTTCCCGCTGTCAAAGTTTCCTGCCATTTGGACCTCTGGAGAACGAACGCCAACCGCAACAACTGTGTTCAATTAAGAGGCATAAAGACACTACAAGCGAGAGAGAAAATGAACATGCAGGAGAAGATGATGCAGAAGAACCGCGATGTTCCGTAGCAAGGACACGATGATGACATAAAAGTCGTTAACTTTTCGAAAAAAAAGTCACAATTCCCGAAGGGGAGACTACTCGAGTTCGGTCAAAGTCCGCTCGAGTCCTCGTTTTTTCATTGTCCTCGTTTTCATACATGGTACATAGAGTGTGGTCCTCGTTTTTTTCATGGGAGATCCATTGGACAATCTATAGGACAGACACTCCCATTTGAGACGAATCCAAACCCCCCACGACAGACTAGATCAAGGCTTTCTATTGCTGTGCAATGAATGGCCCCAACTTCGTCACCGTTACCGATGCAACGATTCGTGGAGCGGTGCGGGTATGGTTTTGCAACCGGAAGCAAGCTCTGGTCATCTATGGTCCCATCGGAGACTGGGACGTCAGTGGCGTGACAGATATGTCGTACTTGTTTGAGAATCGAAGTGACTTTAACGAGGATATCAGTCGATGGGATGTGAGCAATGTGACGAACATGACCGCGATGTTTAGAAACGCCACGTCGTTCAACCAACCGTTGAACGCTTGGAATGTAGCCAAGGTGAGCAATATGTCGTCGATGTTTGATAAGGCATCGACATTCAACCAGCCCCTAGACCATTGGGATACGTCGCATGTGACCGACATGCACAACCTCTTTAAAGCTGCCACGGCGTTCGATCAGCCATTGGCATCATGGATTGTCTCGCAGGTTGCCGATATGAGCGGTATATTCTATTGTGCCGCGTCATTTAATCAATCGTTAGCGACATGGGATGTTAGCAATGTGACGACCATGGAAAATATGTTTGATAATGCGCTGTCATTTGATCAGCCATTGGCAACATGGAATGTAGCGCAGGTGACCAATATGTGTGGTATGTTTGCTGGTGCCTCATCGTTCAATCAGCCGTTGGCAACATGGAATGTAGCGCAGGTGAGCGATATGAGCGGCATGTTTGCTCATTCCTCATCGTTCAATCAGCCGTTGAACGCCTTGGACGTATCCTCTGTGCAGGATATGAACCATATGTTCTGCGAAGCCCAATCGTTCAATCAGTCGCTAGACGAGTGGAAGGTGACCAACGTTACGGATATGTCTGGCATGTTTTATGGCGCGGTGTCCTTCCAGCAGTCGTTGCGAACATGGGCCGTGGCACCGACTACCGACATTGCGAACATGTTCGATGCCACCTTTGACACCAAATTGCGTCCGCGTGGTGTCCTACCGGACCCAGTGCCTTTTGAAACAGGCGACATGAGCAAGCTGCCTTTGACCACATTATTGCGCGGCCTGTATGAGCGGCTGCCAATCGATGTTTGTCGTGCGATTCGACGAACACTGTGGGAACCTCTCACGGATCGAACCATACGGAATGCCGTGGAGGACTGGCAGAGTGGCACGGATGGTCGTTGGGGGCCGATTGAGCTCTGGGACGTACGACGAGTGACGAACATGAATCGGCTGTTCTGCAATACGCTCCGTTTCAATGCAGATTTGTCTCGCTGGGATGTGAGCCATGTGACGTCGATGCACAAAATGTTCGCTAGCTCGCGTGCTTGCAGATCGAACTTCAATGGCAACATCGGTACCTGGAATGTGAGCCAGGTGACCGATATGCAACAGATGTTCGATGGCTGTGAAGAGTTTAATCAGCCTCTCGACCGTTGGGATGTGTCCAATGTGCGATGTATGGGACGGATGTTTCGGGGCTGTGAGCTCTTCAACCAGGCGATTGGCAACTGGTCGGTGGGACGTGTCGAAGACATGAGCGAGATGTTCTGGGCTTGTGAAGCGTTCAATCAGCCGTTGGGCGGCTGGGATGTGTCGTCAGTAGTGGATATGCGGGGCATGTTTGGCGGGGCAGAGGTGTTCAACCAGGAGGTGTCCTGTTGGTCGGTGGGAGGCGTGTGGAACATGAGTAGAATGTTCGACGGGGCAGTATCATTCAACCAGTCGTTGTCTGGTTGGGATGTGTCGCAGGTGAGAGCCATGGACGGTATGTTTTGTGGGGCCGTAGCGTTCAACCAGTCGCTGTCCGAGTGGGACGTATCTCGAGTGGTGACATGCCAAGGTATGTTGTATGGTACCAGGTTGCAGAGAAAGAAGCGCTCAATGTTCCCACCGTGGAACGCGGAGATGCGGGCCAGTGCCTGGGCAGTTTATGAATCCGTATCGGACAACTCGGATCCTGAGGATGCTTCAGCCTCCAGCGACGATTCGGGCTTCGAATATGGCTCGGACTAGGCACTGGTAAAGCCTGGAACGCCTCGCAGACGGTCACCCGAATTGGAACGGCTTTTGGCGGATATAACGATCGCGATGCGGCGTCCCCAGTACAAACTCATTTGTAAACAATACTGTTTAGTTCGTGGCTCTGTTGTAAACAGAGAATGCTGCACTAAACAGGACA
Source organism: Poteriospumella lacustris (assembly GCA_008000375.1). Classification (NCBI taxonomy): domain Eukaryota; class Chrysophyceae; order Chromulinales; family Dinobryaceae; genus Poteriospumella; species Poteriospumella lacustris. The sequence continues at coordinate 16,963 of SMOI01000264.1, forward strand.
ACTGAACAGAAGCACCTACGAGTTTACAGAGGAGACATTGCTGTTTCTTCCTCCTCCCACATGTAGCCATAAGAACCGTAATAGGTAGCCACATCTGCTGGGACTCTGCGTTGATTGGGTCTGGGTCGCGTGGCGAAAAGGGGAACGCAACAGGTGTCGCCCCTCGTTTACCGTGTCTCCATTGCAACGGGAGTCTCCGTCGCAGCGGTGGACGGCGATGGGTGTGGAGGCGGTGGTCGTGTCGCCGGTGCTGATGGAGCAGAGGGAATCAATTGGTCGAGATAGAAGCGACCAGTTGGGCACGTGCAGGATCGCAGGGTGACAACGAGAACACCGCACCAGCTTCACAATGAACCAAACGTGGTAGCCCAACGTCTCCGCGTACGTCTCCTCCTCGCCGTCCTCGTGATGGTGGCGATACAACGGAACCATCGACGTGTATCGCCGCCGACCGCCAAGTGAATGAAACTGCCTCGGGTTCCATGCAATGCCCATACACTCGTCGACGGTCACGTGGGGTGAAATGCGCCGATGGCATGCCCTGCCCAGGTAGAAGAAGGAGGCCGATCCCCGCTCCTTCGTTTTCACGTTTCTTCGTTGTCAACGACGCCGACGCTCTCGACGCATGTGAGGTTCACTCAACGCAGTGGCCTAGGACGCTTCATTAACTGACAACCGGAAATGTACAGACTGCATTTGTTTTTGATGAATCCCGACGCTTGTCGAGCCTTACACCGCCACATTCAGCTCCACCGTCGATCCCACCGGCACGAGCGCAGCTGGTCAGTGATGGAGAAGATATGAGGGTGGTGCTGAAACCATTCTGTCCGCTCAATCGACACGTCGACATTGCAGTCTTTGGAAACGCATCAGGTTTTTGCCAAATCACTTGTATGTCGCGACTATGTACAGCAGAGAAGAAGAACTTCGAACAGTCTTGCACTACATGATGTACACCATTGTGTGCAAAATCTGGCATTAGGGATTACCCAATCGCCATTAGGACGCCTTGGTGTACTACGTCATGACGACGACGACGTAGTCGTGAACGTAGTCCTGCATGATGACGATGACGTAGTCCTGAACGTAGTCCAAGTCCTGGGTCGGGGTCCTGACTGGGCTGGGCCTGCTTGCTGTTTGCACAACTGGTAGGAATGGTGGTATGTGGATGTGAAGTTGTAGTCCTGCTTGTGCATTTATGTACAGTGTAGATTAGGGTAGTTGGTGTCCAGGCTCATCGTCGCGTACAGTGCACTATACCTAGCTGAAGAGAAGCAAGAGAGATCGCGAACGCTTCACACGATTGCACTTTTGGATATACAACACCCCAACCTATTTATGTCACAACTGAGTGTGGATTCTTTGGTAGGGGACTCCCATAAGGCTCACGATGATTTTGTGAGAACTTACGTGAAAACGAACAATGGGGAGGATTGTGTTGAGGTAGCTTTGCGAACAAGGACAACAAGGCCGCAGAGTGAACCGAGAGGAACTGAAGAGCCGAACTTGCACTCCTTTGTCGCTGACAAGTTGCGAGATAGATCCTCATCACCAAACACGGTCATGAAACGTATCCATCATCTCGCACTGTACATCCTGTTGACGCAGTATCCACAACAATGGAACGTTTTGTTCGAAGCGGCCTATGATCTGTTGGTTGGTATATTGGGCATCATTTGCAATCCAGGAGGAAGACCACCCAACGACCCTCCGCTCATCTATCCGCCGAGATGGACTCAAAAGATATTTCGCTTGGAGAACTATCTTACACCGGATAGCCTGCAGGGCATCATTTTTGGTACTGATCCCATTTCGAAGGATGGTGATCTGAGCAAAGCTGGTACAGGATACGCCTTTACCTTTGATTACCAACGTGGTATGACCAACTTTGCACCTTCTCCGACGCAGGGTCTCCTAGAAGCCTATTGTCTGAAGAGGGCGAAGGACTATGCGATCAAATCCAGTAACCTTGAAGAGGATCTTATGGAGTCGTTGCATGGTATTGGAATGGTCAATTTCATTCGAACCATCAAGCAGGGGTCACGGTCTGGAAGTGCGAATGCCTTCTTAAAACCCTGGATTGCATACAACAAAGCATGGTTGACGGTCATGCAAAAGAAATGGGAGAGTACTGACCGCAGTGACAGCGGCTGTATTGACAGTGGTAGAGTGTTGATCTTTCAAAACGAACACTACCCCTTCGATGGCTTCGCAGACACCGAGAACGTCAAAGCCCTCTTGGAGAAAGTACCCCGTTGTTCTCATCCCTCGTACATCCGAGCCAATGTGAACCATTGCCTAGTGGAACCCAACACATTTTATAAATGGTACCCCAGATATGGACACGACTTTCCTACTATCGGTGGCAATCGTTGCAATGAGAGTGTGAAAAATTTCGTTGCGTTTCTCCACCGACGAGGAGCCCAAACAGCATATCATTGCCAATGCCGTCTCCATCGAGATGAAGCGCAAGAAGTATTGATCGAACATGTGCAAGCGATGATTCAACGAGACAGTGAGAGACCCGACGACCTCAACCAGACTGGAGACACCACCTCGGTGTCCATTTCAGACGTGTCCAGTTGTGCTGAGGCGTCCACCGCAGAGCACCACATGACCACTACGTCTACCGACGAGGAGGCCAGTGATGTGTCGTTCATCGCAGGCCAATGCGCGACAGACCTGTCCGGCGAAGACGTCGACTTCGACAAGTCGTTCGACGACCCACACCCGACAGATACGTCTACAGATACGTCCACCGACGAAGTGTCCAATGTAGAGCCGTCCTTCACAAACCCGCAGCACCCAAGAGATGCGTCCACCACCGTGGACCGCAGTCAGGACCAGGACGAGGACGAGGACGACCCAGAAATTGATGTTCTGTCTGATGCACTACAAGAGGGAGCCAACATCGGTGGTCACTAAGGTACGTCCTAGTGCCAAATACACACGTCTGCAGATCCACTTCACGTCACATGGGAATGTGGCCCATCAGTGAAAACGTAAGAATAAGTATCCTCGTGTTCTGTATACACACTCTGCTTTCTCCTTCGACTGGCCTACTCCACTAGGTAGCCCCCCCCCCCTGACAAACCTATGCCTGGCGCCACACCACAGCACCGTCATCGCCCAGACCTGCTGTCTTCACACCGACCGAGCGGAAGCGGTGCTGGTACCAAGAAATAGTTACGACCCCGGTATGACACGCGAACTTACGGAGACAGCTCAATCCACACACACAAAAACCAACAATACAAAATACACACCCTCCTACGACATACGAACGAATATGAACCACGCCTACAGCACCCTGCTACCCTCCCTTCCCCTCCCCATCCAACATCTCCTCACTCAGTGGTTCTGCTGCCCGTCCGGCTGCACCTCCGATACGCTTACTAACTACCTTCACCCTCATCAGGCAGGCCAACCTGCAGGCCCCAGCCACAGACCCGGCGGTGTACACGCCGCGCGCTCAGCTCACCCGCCATACACCGCCACCACTCGCAAGCACTTCCGCCCGTCTCGACGGAATCGCTCCCGACAGCCGCGGCTTGCATCGGCACACACGAACGCCACGTCCCCATCGTCGCTCCATATGCGAGCCAATCCACTGCGGGCCGCTTCGGGGTCCCGCAACGACTCCGCAAACAACGCTTTCATCGCGCGAATAAACTCCCACGACACGCGTCGCTCTCGGTCGAGCGGTTGCTGTCCGATGGTGTCCACCGCCGCAGCGGTGGCGTTCGACGGTGGCCCCGCCACCGCCGCAGCAGTCGCCTGCCCGACGTCTTCCATCCGCGAGACCATCGCCGAGGTGACGTCCTTGCGATAGGCGTCCACCAACGTCCCCAGCTCCTTCGACACGTCGCTGATAATCGTCGTCGTGGCGCCGTACAGCGCATCCGCCACCAGCGTCGGTATGCCGGCCGCCTTCAAGGCGACCCCCGCCAAGACCATCGACACCTGCAAAGCGCGCAAGAGATACCGATGCCACTTGCCCCTGCTCACGCGCAATTCGTACGCCGCATCCGACTGCGCCACGCTTCCACACACGGGACACACGCAGCAGACGTTGTACCGTTTTGTGAACACGGACGACACCATCGCCCCCAGCGACTGCGCCTTTGCCGGTTCTAAGAACACGAGCAACGGGAAGTCGCACAGGTTGCGACTGATGTTGAGCTGCGCACGAAAGAGGTTGTTCAAGGTCGATTCCATCGCCAACAACCGATCACTGTCCACCGCTACCAACCCGGGAGCCACAGCCACAGCCGATGCCGCCGTGTTGGAGTCGGTATCTTCGCTGGCGTCGTGCAACTCGGCGACCTGTTGTGCCATCTGCGCCATGGTCTCCGAGAACTGACTGTACATCGACTGCGTGTACACCACAGACCGCTCGAGGCTGCGGTGCAGCAACTGAATGGCCGCCGCCAACTGATTGTTCGTCACCTCGCCAGACGCCAACCGCTGCGGCAGATTCGCCGTCACACTCTGCAGCGTCTTCTGTTCCAACGGGAAATACCCAGACCAATACTTCTGCAGCTGGAAGCGATCGACCTGTCCCTGCGCCTCCGCTTCCTTTAGCTCTCGCTCCACATCGGCAGCCCACCGAGGCGACAGCGTCGACCGCGGGTCCGGATACACACAATACTCGCGCAGCCCTTCCCCACCGACCAGTCGTCGACACGTGGCGTTGATCGCCTGCAGCCCCGTCCAGACGACGTCGTCGTCTTGGTGGGCGATGTCTTGGTGGGCGATGTCTTGGAACGTCAAGGCCGTCACGTCTTCGGTCGACACGTCCACGATCACTTCGAACCCGTCCCCCAGCGACTCGTGCCGATGTGGCCGTACGATGTACGTCGTGCGGTGCGACGTTGTCCGTCTTCCGTCATCGCGTAGATGGCGTCCTTGTATACTCGCGGGCCTCGACAACTTGGGACCAGCGACATCACGCACTGACACAGCGTCACGAAGAAGTCGGGTCCCCAATCGACCGCCTTCTCTGGATCCAACGTGTACCAGCGATGGATACGACGCGTCGTCTCCGCACGAAACTCTGGAGGACGCATGTCCTCAGCGCCCACACACTTGTCAATCAACCCGATCACCAGAAACAAGTCGTCGTCGGATGCGGTCGCAGACGGCGACACAGTCTCTACCTGTCCACTCACCGCATCGTACGCTGTGATGCGCGTGAACAGCCCCACGTCCACCAACAGTTCTGCCGCATCAAAGTTCATCTTGATCGTCTCCCGCACAATGTCTCGCACCGCGGCACGACGAATCACTTTCGCGAACCGTTGGCGCATATAATCCAAGACCTTGCCGAACAGCCAGTGGCTCAACGCATCCACCGACGTGACGATGATGTCTTCTTTCCCGGCGCCAGGAGACAGACGCAGGATGCGACGTGCTCGTAGGCTGTCCGCCACCCACCACCTCACCAACAGATCCAACGACCCCGGCAGCTCGTCTTCCTCACGATAGCCACCGTCCAACAACCGTCGTCGGACCTCCGCCTGGTACTCGGTCTCCTCTACGAACTGGCGGGCGATCGGGTCCCGATCAAACGAGTCTCGCAGGTACTCTACGACGGGAAACGAGGCCGCTGTTGTCGCTGTACGTACTTCGGACAAGGCACGCTGCTGAGTCGCCCACGTCTCAATGGTCTTGCACACGGACATGACGTCATGCTCGTTGCGGCAATCGACGGTGACACAGGGATAGAACGCGAACGTCGACGCCAATGCAGGCGTCTCTTGATACTGCTTGAGCTGTTTCAGAATCTCCGGTCGACGCGGCATCTCCGCCTCCGGCAGTACGCCGCTGAACTTGTTGAGCAACGTGATCACGGCGGTCTTGTTGGTGGGAGGCTGTGAGGCACCCTGCAGCGCGTTGTGGATCTGGCCGAGCCATTGTCGATACTGCGATACCACCTCCTCTGCCGAGTACGGCCGATGCTCCGAGTCACTCCGTTTCTCCACCAACGGCAACACGACCACGTAGATGGACTGCGGTACGTTCAGAAACTGCCGATACACCTTCCGAAACTCCTCGTGGCCACCGTAGTCGTGCAGCACGTACTGCACCTCGTGTGGACTATCCACTCTGTGTATCAGTAGGCCTGGTGTTCGCTCATTGTAGCCAACCAGTCCCGCCATCGCTGGGCGAGAGACGAGGGTAGATGCGCGACCGAGCCATGTCGTTCGTTTTTGCAGTTTGTCCTGCAACCACAACGACAACGTCGTCTTGCCGGCCAACTTCTCACCACACACGTGTACATTCACCGTGATCCACTGTGAGCGTGTAAATGCCCCTTTAAAGCCTCTCTGCAGATTGAATAGCCCCATGTTGACATCAAAGACCTCTCGAAGACAGTTAGGATTTGCCAATGAATATTCAACTATTTTGCCGACAATTTCATGAAGACACCTTTTCTTATCTGGCCGATAGTTCAGTATCCCAACAACTTGCATCAGAAACGACACTGCTCTCTCAAAGTATATTGTACCATCGCCCAATAACAACCAAACCACCTCCAAATTACTGTTGTATCTGATTGCACAGTGCAATGGCAGGAAATTATACCTGTCCGCCGCTTTCAGGGCTTCCGGATACTGCTCACACAGCCAACGAACCACCTCCAAATTGTTGTTGGTTCTTGCTGCCCAGTGCAATGGCAACAAACCTTCCTTGTCCGCCACCCTCACACCATCCGGAAATCGCTCCCACAACCAACGAACCACCTCCAAATTGTTGTTGTTTCTTGCTGCCCAGTGCATTGGTAGCATACCCTCCTTGTCCGCCACGACTACTCCCTGCGGATGCTGCTTCCACAACTAGCGAACAACCTCCACATTGTTGTTGTTTCTTGCTGCCCAGTGCAATGGCAACAAACCTTCCTTGTCCGCCGCTTTCAGGGCTTCCGGATATTGCTCACACAACCAACGAACCACCTCGACATTGTTGTTGTTTCTTGCTGCCCAGTGCAACGGTAGACGACCATTCTTGTTCGCAACTCTCACAGCCTCTGGATATTGCTCCCACAACCAACGAACCACCTCCAAATTGTTGTTGTTTCTTGCTGCCCAGTGCAATGGCAACAAACCTTCCTTGTCCACCACCGTCACAGCCTCCGGATGTTGCTCCCACAGCCAACGAACCACCTCCACATTGTTGTTGTTTCTTGCTGCCCAGTGCAATGGCAACAAACCTTCCTTGTCCGCCACCGTCACACCTTGCGGATGTTGCTCCAACAACCACCGAAACATTTCCGCATGGTTGTTGTCTTTTTCTGCCCCGGCCAATGACAGTTGAACTTCAACGTCATCACTATATTTTATTGGCTGGTGGAGATGTGACATATAAAACAGTGGGGATTTGATGTTGCTTTTACTGATGATTGCTTATGGGTCTGTTCAACAACAATAAAGTCCACCGAAAGATCGCCATTTCGTGAATGCAAAAAAGGGAAAAGGAAAAGGAAAAGCCACCGATTTGTGTTCTGAAACGGCTCTGCCTTGGGTGAGGTGTGTTCTGGACAGGTGCATGACCCCCCTTTTATTTTCCATGATTCACACTGTGTCTCCATGATTTTGGAGAAATGACGAATGTGTGTCGCAGAAAAGAACACGGCTCTTGACAGCGGTTTGCTCCTTGCAGACGAGCCGTTGGGTCAACGACGATTCTGTAGAAGAGAACAGATTTATATTAACGATTACTGGCATGTTAACTCGCATATTTTCTTGATTCACTGTTCAATATGAGTTTGCTAACTGTTGCTCAGCTTGCTCTTATTGCGCGAGGCCAAGAAGAGAGATGAATTTCCGAAAAATCAAAGAGAAGCTATATGTCACAATGCAAAGTAATGACTCAGATTCTGAAGCGCTGTCCCGATTTGTACAGCAAAGCCTTCGTTTGTGTGGATGGTGTACCGCAAAAGCACACTGGAGAAGGGAATCAAATTTACAAGCTGAAGCTTCCATTAGACGTTGACGTTGGCACAGCGCTCTTCGCTGCAATTTCGATCGACGAGAATCTTCCTTTGCGTAAACGCAATACATTTGACGACTCAGCAACTGTGGTGACAGCTGTGGAAGAAAATGCGGGGTTACTTGACCATGGTGACGACGATTTGAACAGCGACGCGGAAATTGAGGAACACGATGGTAATGACAATCGATTGGCGTCTCGCGATCGAGCTACAAGCATGGTTGGTACATCGTCTTCATTCCCCAACCCTGCAATTGACTCAAATAACCGTGTTAGAAATGTTCTCAGTAGTGGGAATGATGGCGGCCAGCACGAGGCATCGGTGGACGCAATGAATCCCAGTAGAAACAAGAGAACAGTGAGTGCACAAACCTATCAAAACTACAAGAGTGCACTGAGATGGTGGCATACTTACAACAATCCTGAAATGGAAAAAGTTGGATATCCATGGCCTGAAGAATTGAACAACATAATAGCAATCCAAATATCGGCGTACAAGCGAGATGTTGGAGCAAAGAAACGACAAGGTACCATGAAACAAAGAGAAGGGAAACTACCGTACAACTTATTTGGGTACAAGACTATCTCAAAGTTCTTCGCGCAGATGCAGCCGAAAAAGAATATGTACACATGGAGTGAAGGAATATTTGCGGGTCTATTTACAAAATTATCGGTGAATACCATCGGGAGATCTGACAATATTGATGACCTGCTATTTTCGAACATGGATTGGCTCGACGATTCTCTGACTATTTGCTTTGGAACAACGAAGGCAGATCAAGCGGGCGAAAAAACGAGCGATGTAAAAAGAATATTCGCGAACCCGTTTCTTCCGGAGCTTTGCTGCATTCTTCAGCTCGCAATTTATGTATGGTGCACCGGAGTACAAGAAGGAAATAACGGAAGGTTTCTTTTTCCTGGTACGGATCAAAACAAACGCTATTATAACATATTAAAAGTTGCTCTGGCGAACATCGACACGAAGATCGATCTTGGAGCTCGCAGGGAAGATATTGGAACACACAGCAATAGGAAGTTTGCAGAGTCGACATCCGTTTCCAAAATTGACGGACCAAGTAGAACGCAAGTGTGTCTAAGGGCAGGTCAAGGCGTTGGTCGGACGCAGGACTGCTACATGTTCTCAGAGGACGATGGCGATGCCTTGGTTGGTCGCACCGTCGCCCAGTTACAGTTGAATGCTGATGAATTTGATGTCCTACCACCTCATTTCGACCATGAAACACTCAAAGAACTTGAAGACTATGGATGGGCCAACGTTCTTTCTGATTATGACAAGTATCCTGCAAGTTTCAAGCGAGTAATACCTTTTCTGTTCGCACAACTGGTGTACCATTGGCACGAAGGAAAGCTGGCAACCTTACTTCCAGCTGCGCATCCGCTATTTCAGCAAAGAATATTCCGAGAAAGAGGGCTTATCGACAGACTGAAGGGAAAGGTTGTCTTTGAATTCGGATATTGTGAGAAAACCATGATGACAGCTCATGGGGTGCCGGGGTTGATTTTGGTCAGTCGTGAAATTCGGAAGTTTCGGCAGCACTATGATACTACTTGCAAAGCGTTTTCAGAGGGACTTGGAGTGTTGAAGCGAAGTATAGAAGGAATGGAGTCTGGAATATATGCTGATTTACCTGGTGAGATCGTTGGAGCAATTCTGCATAGGGTCGCCGTCAATGGTGCAGTGCCTATATCGATGACTGACATTAGGAAAGTCATTAGTGAGATGATTGAGTCACCAACTGGAGTCCACAGCAAGATTATGACAGCATTGACCGAAATTGAAGCCAATCAGAAGCTCTTAATGGAGAAACATGGGGCAGTATCAACATCTAGCTCCACCGGTGCTGCCAATGCAACCTAACAAGACATTGCATCAAAACCTTTCTTTGATGAGTCGAGTAGAACCTTTCTGCACTTTTGGGGAGGCAAATTGCATCGGGTTCCCAAAGGCTTTGTGTTTCCAAGTTATGATACCCGCACCGTTTGGCACTTATGGTTTGAAGGGCGACCAGCTGACGAAATCTCGCCTCTTCGACGGATCAATGCTCCGGAGGATTTGATAACAGCGGTATGTAAAAGCAATTTTCACCGTACTAAGCGAGTAGTCAAGGGCTTGGTGAAAATCCTCGTATCAGAAGGTCGCGTTGAGTCGGAGAAAGAAGTCAGCGCTGATAATGCCACAGCATGTTTTGATTATGCTTTTCCGATACTTATTGCTTCGCTTTACAATGCGGAATATTCACCAGAGCGTATGTTTGACATTAACATTAACACAATTGCCAATAGAATGAGTAAACAGGGCACATCTTAACGGTGCTTCAGACACTTAAATTACACACACTGAGAAAATTCATCGAAAGTACTGTTGTCACTCAAGGTTGTAAAGCTTCTCTGTCAGCCAGGACGCATCACAGCATTCTTAACATTGGTAGTGGCTGTTTTGGGTTGATTCATTAGTCAAAATGAGCTCTGTTCGTCTCCGATGTGTGCCAAGGGGTACTTTCTGGAATCTCCTGCTATGCAAAGCTGAGACCAGAGGTGATCAAGAACCTGTATTTGAGCAATTCCAAATATGCCAAATGTTGTTTTTTTGTTGTAGTACTTGATTTTCTGGTATTTTATTTGAGATTAAGCGACAAACTGGAATGATTGATCTGGAATTGAAAGATTTTTTTCATCGGCCATTCGAACGCATTTTTGAGCGACGATATCTTCACATGGAAGCCATTTTGTCGGGTCTCAAAGCTACCATAGGTGGAAAATCTCGTAATTTACACGTTTGCAAAATATCAGATCGCAACAATAACTATAGCTCATGAGCCAGGCTCAAGAGAAAATTGATCGAGGTCGGTCGATCGACGATGTTCGACAGGTTGGACTGACCTGTGCCAATAAAAATGAAACGCTCTCTCCTTTTCCCTGTGTTTTCCCGGAAAACACACCTTCGACCGTTTAGTAAAATAAAGAAGGAAGATATCCTTGTTACATTGTGGCTGCTGGCTGACTGCTGCTGACTGCTGACTGCACTCTGGTCTGCTGTGTGCTGTGTGTGTCGGTCCAGCAGGGCCGAAGTGCCTGCTAAAATGCCGTTGGTTTCTTTCCATTTACGGCGGTCGATTGTTGTGTCGGCTCGCCCCCCACTTCGACGATCGCGTGTTCCATACCTCTCGTTGCACGAGGACGGAACGCGCCGACTGGTTATTGTCTTGGATTAGACGCCGGGCCAACCTGTCGCATACGTGGACGTCTCATTTGGTGCAGACGCAGACTTCAAAAGCCAGACCGGTGTGTTTTCGTCACTGTTCCAGTCACTTGATCCTGGCCACGTCTTCGTGGCTTCTTGTTGGCAGCATAGTATACCTAAAACCTTAACAGCGCACCATCAGACGCCCCGTCTCAGATTCTGTGAGCCAGATATTCTGTAGCCTGCACCAGGCGGGAGGGACCAAGTCACCACGTCGCCCCTCCTATCGCCAAATCACTTCTTTTCCCCACTATCCTGTTTCCACAACCAGCAGTTCAGTGGTGTCCTTGGATGTCTGGCAGTCAGCCCGCAGTCGTTCGTTATGAAGGCAACGCGAACTCTAACTGCGTCAGACCGCTGCCCGTGCCGCCGAACGTTCCCAACCCGCCGGTTTTTGGTAACAACACTTACGGTCCCCGTTTCGGCCGCTGTCGCCGCCGCGACGGCTGCGGACAACGCCGCACTCGACGCGGGGGATACAGCCACGGCGATGTTGAGGCCGCCGCCGAGGTCGAACGCCGCAACGGCGGCACTCGGAGACTCGTAGTGGTGTTTTGGCGATCTCGCACTTGGGGCCTCGCACTAGAAGATACTACGGATTGACAGAGCACGGATTAACGAAGACACTTCAAAGGATTGCACACTGACCGTTGCATTGCACAATCAAAGGCGAGTTCGGTTGGGCCTTTGAGTGCGGTAGTCTTTGGTCCTAATCCCTCCGCGGAACAAAGATGTACCCTCCTTTCAGATAGTCAACGAGCGCTCCTCGAGTGTCTTGCACTCCCCACCGTGCGCTATCGCGGGTGGAACGAAAGACGTAATCTGACTCGTTTTGTTTTATTCGAATGGAGGCAAGTGCTTGATTTACATTAACGAACTTTTCACCAGTTTCAACGAGGACATCAGTTGATGGAACATAAGCAATGTGGTAACCTTATGTGCATTTGCGTTCAATTAGCGGTTACACCAGGGGTATGTATCGAAGGTGAGAGACATGTCACAAATGATTGACACGGCATCATCGTTCAATCACCTGTTGCGCCGCTGGAGTGTTTCACAGGTGACAACATATCTTGTAAGTTAGCAGGTGCATCGTCATTCGACCAGCCGGTTTATAGTTGGAATGTATCGCAGGTGACCAGCATGTCGTGTGTGTTCGCTAGCGCATCAACCATTATTCAACCGTTGGAGCATTGGGATACTTTCAAGATCAAGAAAATGTCGCACATCTCCGACTATTACGACGCCTATCGCTACACGTAATGTATATTGCCGCGTACGAGTATACTCAAAGAGGGTGTGTGACAGACACACGGTGTGTGACAGACACACCCTCGGGCCGGGACACGCGACCCACACCGCATGGTGTGCATAACAGTCGCTAAAGGTCTCGCGGTACACTCACTGAGGGTGGGCCGGGACACGCGACACACACCGTAAGGTGTGGACAGCAGCCACAGAGCATCTCGCGTGAGATGCTCAAAGGCTGAAGATCAGAATCGTTTAGCAACGCTTCCCTTTTCAATCGTACTCTCGTCGTCCACCATGTCGTCTTCTCGCCGTTCGTCCACCAACCCTCTCCCTGCCAATGGGGGTTACATGGCAATGAATGCCAATTCCGAGTTCACCAAACTCATCTCGGCCTCGCAGGCCCAATTCATCTTTGACACTACGGTCCTCCCGATAGATGTCCAAACGCACGCGGTTAAATGGGCCACCCATTTAGCCGAGGCCATATCCCAGTCACTTCCCGAGGACTCCTACCTCCCCGAAGTGTTCATGGGCATCGACCATGAAGGCTCGCTACGCGACGCCATCAAGGCCCATCAGACCGGCAGGATCGCCTCGAGACTGAAAGCAACAGTGTTCACCCACGCTGACGTCAAAGCGGCGGCCTCTGCCCCCTCCAAGCTCCTGGCTGCTTTCTGCATAGCATCCGGACAAGGGACCAAGGCATCCATGCCTTTCAAAACAGCTTGTGGTATAGCTGCGAAGCTGATCGGTGCGGAAGCATTCGATCTGCGTCAATTCGCGGCCACCATCAACCAAAGCGAGGAAGAAACAAACGCAATTGAGGCGGTCTATGGTACACATACTGAAAGTAAGGTGTTACAGGCTGTCTTGTTGCTATCCTTGCTGCACTTCTGCTCCACCCCAAGAAAACCGAGCGCCCCTCCACTGTCGCCGGCCACGTTGGAACGGCTGCAGACAATCCTCACCCCGCCACCGGCTTCCTCGCAACGGAAGAAGGCGGCCACTGCACCACCAAGGACGCGTACCGAACCACCGGGCGCGCCAAGTACTAGCACTGCTGAACTGTTGGCAAAGATACGCCGACTCGAGGAGCAGCTGGAAGCCACTGCACCATCGCAGTCCACCGCCATCCGCTCGCCGACAAGGGTAGCGGACAAGAACAGCAAGGGGACACGGTCCCCCGCACCGTCATCAAAACGGAAACCGACGAACGCCATTGAGCTGATGACGTCCGATAGTTCCTCAAGCGAGGAACATTCAGACGATTACCCTGACGACGACGACGACGACGATAACCACAATGCGGAGAATGGGCAGACGTTTCCACACGACACTGCAACAACGCCGAATCACCGTGCACGAACGCGCGCACAACGACTCTTCTCAGCACCCTCTCGCCCAGGTACGTCCACACTTGACTCTTCTCCGGCACCCAGTGGCACCTACGACGACCTTCTCCGGCGCGCAACCGCTCTCCCCCGAACAGAGCACCAGGTATCCCAGTTCCACGTCAGCAACGACCTCACTGCGTGCCTTCTGCACAGTTTCAACACCCTTTGCCAGACGAGATTGCGTGGAGGAGTCCCAAATGTCGAAGAAGTGCTACTCCTTGTCTACCACCGGACCCCCGCGTACAAGGCAGGCGTAGCACTACTCGATATCAACGGGGTTCCTCACCATTTCTATCGATCGCGCAAACCCGACACAACATCCCTCCCATCAATCTCTCAAATCCTTAACCCCTCGTCAGCGCACGAGTTGGATGCCCTCGGTGAAACCCTTATCGCCCGGCATATCTTCCCAGTAACCCCGGATCATTGGCGTGCATTCATGCGAAGCACGATGATCAAGGCAGTTGCCGAGCCAGTTTGCTTCCACTGTTACGAAGACGCCCCGACGGGACAAGCGCGCGTCCATGCTCTCGAAGCATACGCCGCCCGTTTCAAACAGCTTCTCGTTAGTACACTCGGAACCAACTGGCGGGATAACAAGCACCATATCTCACTATGGGCAATGCTGCTCGTATTTCACCTCGGGCGATGGACCCATGCCACCGTCATGCGCCGCCTTACCCACCTCGTCGACAACTTCGACCGAGAATGGGAGACCCACTGGGCAACAAAGGCGCGTGACACCACATATCTGGCCACCATCTTCCCATTTGCTCTGGAACTCCTGGACTATCGCTGTCCAAAGGGTCATCGAGGTCATTGTGAGACCGCATGTGATGTTTGCGACCGCTCTCCTTCTATCGTCGACTCAGGCGAGGACAACGACGCGGCCCACAAACGCGCCGTCGACATTTGGCACCGCAGCTACACCACGTGGGCAGCCGACGCCCGCAAGCGCGGCATCAGTGACACGTCCCACAAAGCGTACGAGAAGGAGTCCCCATACCCGAAGGCGCCAACCCCAAAACGACCCGCCCGACTCGACCGCAGAGCGCTCGCATCCCAGCAACATCGCATTGCACCGATTGCTACCTTCTGTGATCTGGTCGACTAGGACGCCCAGGGCCCAGGGGCGCTCGACCTCCTGCCCCCTCCACGGCCCGCCGCTCGTCCCTCACCACCTCCACCCCTCCCTCCCCCCTCTTCGAAGGCGATCCTCTTGCCCTTCCTTCGTGAACTCCTTGCACGAGAAGCCCTCTCTCCGGCTCTCCTCAAACGTCTGGCAATGGCGCTCAATCGCCCTCCCCAATCCCTCCACGCACTCGTGAAACCAGACGCCAACATCGTCGCCGACATGGTCGCCGCCCACCCTCACCTCTTCAAACATGGTGCACACCCACTCCCGAGCCACGACCACCCCCTTCGTATCTCCCGTATAGTCTCCCTCCACCGCTCCCATTGCACGACGTGCCAGCATGTCCACTCCATAGCACCCACCTGCTACTTCGCACCCATGCTGCGTTGTCTCACGCACGGCTGGAAACCTCCATTCGACAGCACCGCCATCCAACCCCGCTATCGAACACACGGCAATTACCCCTCCCTTGCCCAATTCCCGACCAGCGTGCACAAAGAAATATCAGAGATGATCTCTCAAGGTGTGCTCCGGCCGGTTGACCCTCTCTCCCCAGGTCTACTCCATCCCCTCGGCGCTCAGATCAAAAACTCGGACCGCGTTCGCGCAAAGGTCCTCGCCTCCATTGACATCTCGGACCAAGCCTCATTGGACGCCGCATCGACCGCACTCGTCGCTGGTGGCAGTTCCAAGGTCAAGTGCAGGCTCACCCTCGACCCAACCGCCACGGGCCTTAACGACTCTACCCCGGACGCGCCCTTCCGGTACCCGAGCCTCCACGATATGCATAATCTGGTTCGGCGAGGATCGTACCTCGCCCTCACCGATGTCGGGCGATACTTCCACACATTTCCCCTAGCTGTGGAAATACGCCGTTGGTTTCGCGTCGAGTACGCGGGTACCACGTACCAGTATGCCCGCTGCCCGTTCGGATACAAGCTCTGCCCATATTTTTGCTCCGCTTGGTCAGCTGAAATCAAATGCTGGCTCCTCGCGGAAGGCATCGACACGGCGCACCTTATGGACGACTGGCTGACCGTCGAGCCCACGGAAGCCGCCGCCAAGCGCAGCCTCGACAGGATCGAAGCGCTCCTCTGCTCCGCTGGCTTCTCCATCTCCGACAAGTCCCGAATTAGCCAACGCGAAGTGGTCCTCGGAGTGATGGTCGACACCCCATCCATGCACCTTCTCTTCGACCCCGTGCAATCGCGCGGGATGGCCGCCACACTCTCCGCCATGCTGCCTCTCATCGCCAACCAGCAGCCCCCGGACCCTTCGCTGACCCGCCACATATGTGGAAAATTGAATTGGTACGCGGAGGTTCTCCAGTCGGGTCGTCTCCACACCTCCCGATGGTGGCAGTATTGCCGCCATGGCCACCTCCTCCACCCCTCCGCCACTACAGCTCTCCTGGCGGATACCCATTGGTGGATCCACCTTCTCTCTCAATGGGGGACTAACACGGTGTCACCCCAAACGTACCCAATAGTAAACCCCGCCGTCCTCCTCAACACGCCCGGCACGGTACTCGTAATCCAATCCGATGCCTCCGGTACCGACGGCTACGGGTACACCAGCGGGTACCTGGAAGACACCACCCTCACGTATCAGTCCATGGCCTGGACCGATGCAGACCCATGCCCTTCAAGTTCCCATGCATGCGAACTGAAGGCACTTCAACACGCAGTTCATCACGCGCTCCACACTGAAACCGAAGCGCCTCGACTGTTAATCTGGGTAACGGATAGCATGGCGGCCAGCTACTCCGTCAACAAAGGCCTGGCGCGAAAAGACGAAGGCTTCGCCATCGTCGAAGACATCCTCGCCACATGCGACGCAGTCCACACAGCCATCGTCGCCATCTGGGTGCCACGCGAAGACAACACCTTCGCAGACACTCTTTCTCACCTTGCTTCGTCCCTCAATAGGCAAAGAGTTGAAGGAACTGTCCACATTGAAGACACACTTGCGGACTAGCAGCCGAACCAAAGCCATCGCACGATACGGCAACTGGTACCTAAACTGGTGTGACCAACACAACATGGCAGCATTCCCAGCAACACACTCAACCCTTACCGGATTCCTTATTTGGTACAAGGACAAGAATGACGGCTCCACAAGAAATCTTGACCACGTGAAGTCGGCGCTGTGGAACTTCTCCAAGGAGCTAGGACTCCCCTGGCTATCGGAGCAGGAAGAGCACCGATGTCGGAAGCTAATCAAGATGCTGAAGTACAACGACGTGCGACCCGCCAATGCCAAGGCACCACTCACCGTTGACTTCCTCAACTCTATACACGCCGAACTGCAGTCATCCGAAGCAAACATCCCCTTGCTCGCCGCAATGTTCCTCGGGCACGACGCTCTCCTCCGCTCGGCGGAACTTCTCTCCCTCCGCAGGGCCGACATCAATGTGGTCAATCAGAAGCAGATATGCATCACGCTTCGAAGGACCAAAACCCATCGGGTAGGAGCAGCCCAATCCGTCTTCGTATCGGACCGCCAAGGACCTTCAGCATTCAAGCTCATCAGGATTCTCCTATCCGGTAACACGAGCCAATCCCCCGACACCCCACTCCTCGGGGAAGGCCGAGCACGAAATTGGCTCGCATCCGGCATCAAGAAGGCGGTATCCAAACAAGGACTAGACCCAGCACTCTACTCCACCCACTCGCTCAGAGCCGGGGGAGCCACTGATCTCCTACGAGCAGGAACCCCGCTCGAGATAATCCGCAAGGCCGGCCGCTGGCGATCCGATGAAGTCCTCAAGTACCTTCGGGACGAAGTATTCCTGGCAAACCAGTGCGCTGACGCCTTCGCAAGCCTATACACAAGATAAACAATGGGGGCAACAAACACTGACCCCGTCCCACGCCACCTCTCAATCCCTTGAGAAGCGAGGGGACGAAGGGACTAACTTGACCCCCAACTGCATACTTATCTGACCACGACACGAGTTAGATAACGGAGCAGTGGAAAGAAAGCGCGAACGTACCGGGTTAACAAACTCGTGGAAGAGGCAATCGTTCTATCAGCCAATCGGCAGATGGGTTGCATCCCAAGACACGACTCTATCCGGGGCAGCACAAGCGAAGGACGTGTCGGGTTCGGATGTCAACAGTTCCAGACCCTACTAAGCACAGGCCTCGGGTATCATCAGTTGCACACTCGTCTTCCACTGAGTATCGGCCGTGAGATTCGTTAGACGTGGGAACCGCCCACATTCGTATGGCAGTGAAGTTGTTGTACGGCGACCAGACTCGTCATCGCTGTGGACCGTTCGAAGTCTGCAATGCTTGGCAGGTAACGGAAATGGAGGGTCTGTTTCTCCATAGCTCCAGCTTCTGGTGACGATCTGTGTCGATGTGACGTGCGAAACGTGTGATGCATGTTTGACGGCTGAAAAGTGTTCAATCGAGCGTTGGCATGTGTCCGATGTGCGCTGATGGATGAATGACGGAGACGCCGGATGGATGACGGGGACGATCTCCGCGAACCCCAACTGCTGCAGGTACTGCGCCATCGACACAAGTTCTTCGACGGGTTCGTCGAGGGTGACGGCGAGGTCCTGCAATGACTTCGTCGGGTCGACGTGCTCGAGGAAGTCTTTGATCCGCGTGTTCGACAGCTGATGCAGCTGTGGCTGCGGTTGTGGCGAAGGGCCTAACTTCCTAGCTACCAAGCTACCAAGCTACCAAGCTACCAAGCTACCAAGCTACCAAGCTACCACGCGGCGTTCGCCATATTCTCCATTGTTTTTTCAATCTCGTCGACTCTGTTGTCGTAATTCATACCATGCAATTCATCTTCCTTACTACCAGAAAATAACCCCGACGGCTAGCAAAGATTTGGATCACCGTTTAAAAGATCATTTGAAAACATAATCCATAGTCCCAAAATCGATAACCGTCACAAGGTCCATACACTGACACGATGACGATGTAACAGTCGAAACGGTTTTCGCAGCTTTTGGGTGGGGGACAAAGGCACAAGTCCCTCGTCCCGAAGGGGGGACTCGCGTTCACTGCTGTGGGAGAAAGTGTCCTTGTTTTCGTTTGAACGCACATGATTGTCTAATGTCTGGTGAACAGATACATTTGACAATCTATTGGACAGACACTCCCATTTGAGACGAGCCAAATCCCACGACAGACCAGATCAAGGCTTTCTATTGCTCCAATGAACACCCATAACTTCGTCAACGTTACCGACGGCACTATTCGTGGAGCAGTGCAGGTATGGTTTACCAACCGAAGGCAAGCTCTGATCATCTATGGTCCCATAGGAGACTGGGACGTCAGTGGCGTGACAGATATGTCGTACTTGTTTGAGAATCGAACTAACTTCAACTCGGACATAAGTCGATGGGATGTGAGCAATGTGACAAACATGACCGCGATGTTTCGAAACGCCAAGTTGTTCAACCAACCGTTGAACGCTTGGAATGTAGCCAAGGTGAGACATATGAAGTCGATGTTCAATAAGGCATCGACATTCAACCAGCCACTTGACATTGGGACACATCAAAAGTCACCAACATGTCCGACCTCTTTAGCAATGCCGCGGCCTTCGATCAGCCATTGGCAACATGGAATGTCGCCCAGGTGAGCGATATGAGCAGTATGTTCGGTAGCGCTACGTCATTCAATCAATCGGTAGCGACGTGGCGCGGTGTCCTTCCAGCAGTCGTTGCGAACATGGACCGTGGCACAGACTACCAACATTGCGAACATGTTTGATGCCACCTTTGACACATATTTGCGCCCGCGTTGTGTCCTACCCGACGCAGTTCCTTTTGAAACAGGCGACATGGGCAAGCTGCCGTTAACCACGCTATTGCGCGGCCTCTATAAGCGGCTACCAATCGATGTTTGCCGTGAGATACGAAGAACGCTGTGGGAACCTCTCACGGATCGAACCATACGGAATGCCGTGGAAGACGTGGGAAGGGGCTCGAATGGTCGATGGGGTCCGATTGAGCTCTGGGACGTACGACGAGTGACGAATATGAATCGACTGTTCTACAAGGCAAACAATTTCAATGCAGATATGTCTCGCTGGGATGTCAGCCGTGTGACGTCGATGCAGAAAATGTTCGCTACCTCGCGTGCTTGCAGATCGATCTTCAATGGCAACATCGGTACTTGGAACGTGCGCCAGGTGACCGATATGCAACAGATGTTCGATGGCTGTGCACACTTCAATCAGCCTCTCGACCGTTGGGATGTGTCCAATGTGCGATGTATGGGACGAATGTTTCGGGGCTGTGAGCAGTTCAACCATTCGATTGGCAGCTGGTCGGTAGGACGAGTCGAAGATATGAGCGAGATGTTCTGGGGATGTGAAGCGTTCAATCAGCCGTTGAGCAATTGGGACGTGTCGTCGGTGGTAGATATGCGGGGTATGTTTGGTTGGGCGGAGGTGTTCAACCAGGATGTGTCGGGTTGGTCGGTGGGAGGCGTGTGGAACATGAGTAGATTGTTCGACGGGGCAGTATCATTCAACCAGTCGTTGTCTGGTTGGAATGTGTCGCAGGTGAGAGCCATGGACGGTATGTTTTGTGGGGCAATAGCGTTCAACCAATCGCTGTCCGAGTGGGACGTATCACAAGTGGTGACCTGCCAAGGTATGTTGTATGGTACCAGGTTACAGAGAAAGAAGCGCTCCAAGTTCCCACCGTGGAACGCGGAGATGCAGGCCAGTGCCTGGGCAGTTTACGAATCCTCATCAGACAACTCGGATCCTGAGGATGCTTCAGCCTCCAGCGATGATTCGGCCTCCGAATATGGCTCGGACTAGGCACTGCTACGCCTCGCAGACGGTCACCCGAATTGGAACGGCTTTTGGCGGATAACGATCGCGATACGGCGATCTAAACAATACTGTTTAGATCGTGGCTCTGTTGTAAACAGAGAATGCTGAACTAAACAGGGCAACTGAATTAGAAGAACCTACGAGTATACAGCACGAATAGTACAACATAGTGTGCGGAATCTGGCATTACCCAATCGCCATCATTAGGACGCCTTGGTGTACTACGTCACGACGACGATGACGTAGTCCTGAACGTATGTATTAGCACCCCACGGACGGACGGCGCCAGGGTATTACCGTAATATACTAATTCCCAAAAGTGAAACGTATGTAATACAGTACACTCTATGTAAATTACACATAATAACCATAGCAAAAACGTGTGTAACGTACATAGAGTGTGTAAATTACGTATTTGTGTATTCTGTGTTTCTAGGAAACCCGTTTCAATTTTCACTTGCAATCTCATGAATACAGTAATGACGACGATGACCAGAATGAGGAAGAACGAGGAAACTGCAAACGCAATCGCCTCCTTATGAACACAATAAAACTCCGACTATAATTCGCTGCACACGGGTCGAGGTAAGTATTGCAATGGTTGGTATGGGTGGCGATGTACTTGACGCCTGTTTTCTCTCATCGAACAGGCCGTCGAAAGGCGTCGGCATGCGGGTCAAGCCTCCAGGGCCGTCGCGACGACATTCCAAGAGCCAGCGGCGGGCCCTGACGCCAAGCATCGCCTGCACAAGGGTCGAGGTAAGTATTGCAATGGTTGGTATGGGTGGCGATGTACTTGA
>SMOI01000265.1:11258-44509 GCA_008000375.1 Poteriospumella lacustris
CTTAAAAGTATTTGTTTTGTTCGGATTTGTGAATCATGTTCAAGCTTCTTCTGGCGTTTCTTGTCGCTTTGGCGGTGTTTGCTTCCACTTTTGCGTCGGACTCAGGTTTGGGCCCCTACAAGGTGTCTGATGTTACTGTTTCTGGTATTTCTTCTGGTGGATACATGGCTGTGCAAATGCACATTTCTCACAGCGCAATCGTCAACGGATCTGCCGTGTTCGCTGGTGTACGTCAACTTGTTGCTGTTCTTGGTGATTGTGCAGCGGTACTTACTTTGTTATTCTGATTACAACAGGGCCCCTTCTACTGCGCGGAAGGAGATATTCTCTTTGCTGAGAACAAGTGCATGAAGATCATTGAAGGATTGCCCAACGTCGAAGGACTGGTTGCTCTTACTCGCGACGATGCTACCTTCGGTTACATTGATCCTGTCAGTCATTTGAAAGATGACCGCGTCTACTTATTTTCGGGTAAGGCAGACACTGTGGTTCATCCTGAAGTGGTTCATTCCCTGAGAACGTACTATCAACACTTCGTCGAGACCAACAACGTCGTATCGGACTTCAACGTTGACGCCGAACATTGCATCCCAACCGATGGTACTTATGGCGAAGAGTGCGCATCTCTGTCTTCCCCTTATATTGGTGTTTGCAATTTCGACGGTGCATACTCTGGTTTGAAGACTCTGTATGGCAATTTAAAACCACGTGTTAGCCCCGTCGGTTCCAACTTGATCAAATTCAAACAAACGCCTTACATTGAAGGCATTGAAACGTCCTTGGCTGAGTATGGATATATCTATGTGCCCACTGCGTGCGCCAATGGTGAAACTTGCCGTTTGCACATTTCTTTCCACGGTTGTCTTCAGACTGAGGAAGACATCGGCAACGCGTATGCTACCAACAGTGGTTTCAATCAATGGGCAGAATCGAACCATATGATCGTTCTCTACCCTTACACGAAGAAATCAAACGAGTTGCCGCTTAATCCTAAAGGGTACGTTGTTTCTTCGTTCAATTCGCTTGTGCTTGAATGTGTCTCTCTGACCAATGTCTACACTTGTTGACCACAGATGCTGGGACTGGTGGGGCTACAGTGACAAGCTTTACTATGGAACACGTCTGGGCAAGCAAATCATCTTCGTTCGGAATTTGATCAAGGCGATCTCCGGCAAATAAAACCGACGTGAAGGAAAAACGCTGGAGTACTGCAGTGTAGAATAGATCGTATTTGTTTGTGGGGTCGATACAGATATGATGGTGTAGCCATCTGAAACACCTTTCTTAGCGTGCACATCTGTTTTTTATATGATTGGGCCGTCGTTTGCATGCGTAGAAGGATGCAGATCGCCCACGTTGTTTTCTCTTTCGTTTGTCCTCCCTGTGCCAACGGAAAACGTTTCCTGTTGAGCTTGGCACAGAAGCAGTGTCTCTTACGGTTACTCAACGAGGAGTGAAGTTTTCTTTTTTGTTTCTCGATCAAATCAGTTGTGTTCAATGGAAGAAAGCTATGCAAGATGCCCAACGCAGCTATGCCGATCGCATCGTTATACCGCGTTGCTTGGCTCTTCTGTAGTGTAGGTTCGGTGGTGTTGGTGTTTGCGCGTTTGGTTTTTGTTGTTCTGTCGTAATTAATATGAAATATATTCGTCAACTTTGTACGGGTATGATTGTCTGTGTTTGTCAGGAACACCCAATGCAAAATGACGGTGGTGGTAACGCTCTCGCTCGTTGTCTAGGATAAGAGAGGTTCCGCTGCTGGCATTTTCACTGCAGCACTGAGCAAGGGCGTGGCTGAGACCAGGGCGGTTGGCTTCTCTTTCGTGGTACCATCCACTGCAGTTCCATTGGCAGCACTCGTAGGTGTATGTGCATTGTCCCGATAGACCAAGCACAAAATCTGTCCACTGCGACCCAAAGCATCAATGCATTTAATTTGCGTCTCCAAAATGAGTTTTGGGCCCTGTAGCGTCGACAAATTGACAAGAAGGAAGGTAAGTAATGCTGCATGTCATCGTTATACACTACAACACTATCGGAATGCATCAACGTACCGGTAGTAGCACTGGTATTGACAACGACTGCGATGATCGCTCATCGAAACCCATGACATACAAAGCAGCGTCAAAGGAGAAGACTAAACGCAACTGTAACAGAACCATTTCAGTAGGTAACGCGCAGGGTAACGCCATCCTTTGTAAATCATGTCACACGGACTTACCGATGTGAATGTGTGACTTCCCGAATTCTGCAGTGTGACACGCAACAAAAACTTTGGGCCCAGCCTGTTTCAACGTCATGGCCACATCAATCAAACGAATGCAGCCGATATCGTTCGGGTTTCTCGCCTTACCCCTGTACTTGTACGGAGATGCGAATATCCTGTGCGGCACCGGATCCAATGCCACCACCCGCAGCCGTCTGGACCAGGACCAAACGCCGAAATCAAACATGTATAAGTCACCGAGATCAGGGGGAAAAGTTGTCCCAACACGGCTAACTTACCATTAGGCCATCCGTTAATGTCTGAACATAAGCACGAGCGGTGGTAAGCCGAAGCTTGCAGAGGTCACGTTGAAAAGCACGGTGTATCTCTGCAGCGTGATCACGCTCTCGCTGTGTTTGTTCCACAAAGAGCTTTGTCTTCTTTGGTACAGGTAAAGGGATATCTTGCTCAGGAGGAGGACCCAAGGTGCCATTGCCAGCTGCAGCATCGACATCGACGGTGCGGCGCCACATCTTGATCGTCAATGAACCCGCATGACCGTGAACGATCACCACTGAGTTCTCCTCTCGTCCATAGAGACCGGCGTTGAGTGCCAAGACGGGGGCTTCCACTCGGAAGCTGTGAAGTGGCATTGTTTCTTTGCACATGAGAATCTCACCGGACACGAGTGCGACTAGCAACAGATAGGCAACCTTCGCTCGTCGCAGGGGCAGAATGCACAGTTCCGCGACATCCTCTTGCATGATCATCATCTTCAAGCGCTTTCCACGCGCACTATAATATCCTACCGATCGATCCATCAGGGCCAACCACAGCTGCTTGTCCTGTCGGGCAACTGCAACAGCTTGAGACCCCAAATCTACAGACGATCCGACTAGCACGGCGGTGCCTCGCACTTCACCGTTCTTCACGCTGTACATTCGTCCATCGCGACAAATCACCGTGATGCGCCACTCAACATCAAAGACACCGCTGACTGCCAACAATGCTGGTGTTGCGGGAAGCTGCAATCGACAAAGGACGTTGCTGTTCTGGGGGTCCTGTGGCAAAATAAACAGTTGCCCCGACTCAGTGCCCACGACCAACAATGAGATCGCATCAGCATCATCACCGTCCTTTTTCAAAACGTCCATGCAAGAAATCAATGTATTTTGTACCAAAGGCTGCTCTTTATTCTCTTCGATGTATGCCAATCGCGCGGCTTCTTTGTCGAGCGCCAGCAATTCCATGCTGCGATAGGACAAGGTTGTGCCGGTATCACGCAGCTCAATCAGACGCTTGACGGCACTGGCAGGGTTGATCCCCTCTGTGCGTAAACTCGCCCAGATTTCCGCCTCGGTCACGGATATGTCAACTGTTGGGCACGTCCACTTGCGATACGGTCGTAGCTGACGATAGAGAAAGATATACGAGCCGGCTGCCACAGCAATCGATGGAATTCGCGGCTACAAAACGAAGCGAAAATTTTATGAAAAAGAGACATAAAAACAACAAATTCAGATGAAATGACGGAGGTAGAGGTCTTACCAGTGTGGCATCCATGTATGTCACAGCAATAGCAATTGGTGTTTCGAGGATTGCGTAGTCTACCAGCAAATTAGTGCCTTTGTACACACGAAGTTTCTTATCATAATCACATATGCACAACTTAGAATCTCCATCGCAATTCAAGTCCACCAGTTTCACACAGTTTTGATTGGTCTTGATATTTGCCAACGGATCGTGCCACGCATGAAGCAGTGGAGATTTTCCATCTTTTGTCAACGCATTCGGCGTGATGGTTGTTGAAGTAGGCTCCGTTGATGATGAAGAGGCCATCTTTCACCTCTTGATGACAACAACTGCAAGACAATCTGACGAGAATAGAACTAAAAAAGAGCTGTTTGTCAATCAAGTTGTTTGATTTGTTTCCAAGACTGAACTGACTGTTGAGGCGTTTCAAAGAAAACGAGACCACAGAGAGCGTCTCACCAAACTCTCAAAATCACACGGATTCTGGGTTCTTCCAGTAGAAATCGTCGCGGACCGCGCGGTCGTCGCCACCGGCGGTGCGGAGTGCTGACACACTCCCGTTTGGTCAAGCACAACGAGCAATGGAAATCGGAAATTAGAAGGGCAAACCAAAACAATTTCTTTCCCGATTCAAGTCTTTCTTCAACTCCTCAGCTGCCAGGGTTTAAGAGACGTTTCCTGTACGTGTGGACTTGAAGTATTATCAACAAGCTGGTCAGAACGTTGGATTGCATGCACCTGAAAGGCTTCGTCGCACTCTGAAATGGACAATTTGGCAGAAACGGAGCGATATCATCACCACCAACAACAACATGATCACCGATTGTCTATATTTAGCCGATATCCGGAAAGAAGTTTGTTCATCCGAGATCTTCCTTTTTCGTGCACATCGCAAGATTTAAAGAAATTCGCCGCCGAACAAACCCAACTCCCAATCATTCGTACCATGGTTTGCGACAACAAACAGCAAAAGACGCTCCATTTTGGATACATCCTTCTGAGTAGTGAGGACTTGGTACCCAGTGCTGTCGAGAAGTTGAACGGGAAACGCTTCGTAGGACGTGATATCAAGTACGTTTTGACATGATTGAATCTACGATTACCGAAAGAAATTTATTGAATGTGATTTTCTATTAGAGCTCAACCTTTTCGGTCAAATGTAGCCTTGGAGACAGCTAATACAGGCGTGATACACGTCGGGTTTCGAGGACTGAAGGCCGAGGTAAGCTCTTCCTACCCACCGACATTGACGTGCGCTAAAATGAGACATGATCTTTTTGTAGATTCCGTTGATTACCGAGGAGGTTCTGAGATCGTATCTTGAAAGCTTTGGTGAACTAGACCAAATAGTGATCCGAAACCTTCTCTACACCAAAGAGGTAAGGAAGGTGGTATTGCCCAAGCAGCTGATATCCTGTAGTCTAATCCCTCTCTTTGGTCCTTCCAGGGCAATCAATGTGGCTATGCATTTGTTTCTTTTGCGGACATGTCCATCAATCATCACGTTGTCGAGTCGGTCAGACAAGTGAAAGTGAGCAACATCGTGTATCAGTTCTCCTGGAGTCGCCATCATGTCTTGTCTGGGTCTGTTGGTGGTCAACAGCCACATCAACACGACCCCAACGAATGTTCCAAACAAACGAAGGCGAACAGCGTGGAGCCGGAAGCTCCTGATTCTGCACGTCTGTCATTGGAAGGAGACCTGAGTGTATCAGTCACTCACGACCAACCAACCGTTGACTCGACGCAGTCAAAGTTGCACCATAATCAGTCCAGCAGATCATTCAATTATTCGTCGTCGTCTTCGCATTCCTCTCATTCTACCCCACGGGCAAGCAGCAGTCATCAATCGTGGATGGGAAAGAAGGAGCGGTTCCTCACTAACCCTACGGTGCCCACGTCGACTCATCGTACCGCCGCTATGCCATCGCCAACTCCGCGTTCCTCGACAAGTTTGTATGCACAGCCAAGCACCGGTTTTCCGCCATCTCCCACGTATCATCCTCCAGGTGCCGTTGTCCCTTTACTTAATATTGGCGGCAACCCTCCTTCCTTTGGCTTCATCTCGGTACCTTCGGGATACCCAGCACCTGATGTGGGTTCTCCACAGTATAACACTCATCCAACGCCAACGGCTGGTTTACCTTACGCATCGCCGATCCCTGCAGGCCAAAACGACGGTATTTCTGTCTATTATACCTCTATGAATCCACCGATGTCGACGTCGTCACCGTCGCAGTCTTCGTTGCACCCTCCGTTTCATCCCACTCACCCGACTGGCCCTGGATCGAATCCCATGTTCCCCATGTATGGTCTTACGGCCTCTCCCCATACGGTTCAATCGATTCCTTTCTACCATCAAGGCGCGATAGGACCTCCTCAAGTCCTGTACCATCAGCCTCTGCCCTCGCCTGCTCAGTCATATCCTTCAGTTTCAGTCAATAACTCAGTGCTTCCACCGCCAGCTACTCATTCTCTTCCAGACATCCAACGCAATTTTGCACAGCAGCCCCACACATCAAATTCATTCCAACAACAAAGCCCACAGCAAGGTCAATTAAGCCATGCGCCGCAGCTGCCTCACAGTCATCAGTTATCGTCTCATCAACCGCAACTCACTCAACAGCATCAACACGCGCATCCCCACCATAATCAGCAACCGTTGCACCACCATCACATGCTTCCCTCACAACCACACCCTTCACCCCAGCAGCATCAACAGCAGCAATCGCCACACCAACCACCACACCAGCAAATGCCACATCAGCCTCAACACCAGCACGGCCTTCCTCCGAACTTGCAACACATGCCTCACCAGTCGTCTTCCATGCCCACCAATCACTCCATATATCCATCGAATCACCATCCAAGTCCACATTCCAACCCGCAATACCCTTTCAGCTCCATGGAGTCTCCCTCGAATGCCTCCGGTTTCTACTCCAGTCACCATGGGTCAGCGTCGTCGGCGTCATCATCGTCCGCCACCCATCATCCTCCGCAGCTGCCTCCTCCGCCATCACTACCACAGCATCCCCAGCAACATTCCCAGCCTCATTAATTCGCCACAATTCCCCTCTCATTGTGTGGTGTACCTCAATATCGTTTGCTGTGTCAGTTTCATTGTGTATCGCATTTTGCTGTGTTGTGTCTTCTGGTTCCTCATTTAGAACAGCTGGCCTCAGCCACCTTGTATTCGTTTCTGTCTGGACGAATAGCAGAGCAGGATTTAACCTTGTTCTGCGGTCATTATCGACGACGTTGTGTCTTTGCTCACAGAACCAGTTGCTTTGTTCGTGGTCTTGTTGCTGTTGTGCCTGTTTTGTTTTTCTTTCTCGTCGGTCGTCTGTCCTGTCCTGTCCTCTTCTTTGGCCGTCGTCGACCGAATAGATCGATCACATTATCGACTGATGCGTTTCTATCGTACGATACAAGCAAGACTTCTCGCATTCTTTGACCTAGTTTGTTGGTACGTGCATTGGTTGGCCCTGCGTGTATGGTGGTGTCGAGTGGTGAACGTGTGGTGCTGATTTCGTATGATGTTTCCCTGTACATACAGTATGTGCGACGTTATCCGCTGGCAGTGTGCTTGGCGAGTGCAGGTTGGACTGGTGGTGTACTGACAGTACTTATATTGGACTCTCATTTGTTGGTGTCGCAAGTGTCTGCGGCTTTTGTAGCTGTATATGATGGAGCCATCGGACGTTGTGGAGAGACTTTTGTGGTGGGGGGGGGGGTTGTGCTCCTTGGGTTTCCGTTTTTCTTCGCTTTTTGGTTTTACCTGTTGCTTGGTTTGGTTTGATTTCTCCTGTTCCTTCTTTTGTTATTGGTGGACCTCACGATGAGCACATCTCGCTGCGTCTCCTCGTCAACACAGGCGACGATACCCAGGCACTCTTTGTGTCGTGTTTCCATGCGCTGATGCTGATGTTCTGCGATACGATCAAATTGATGCTCATTCGCATCGGTCGGGAACCTCATTCGCCGAGTATTGCTTTCATTAATGGTATATCGTTTGAGACGTCTGGTTGGTGGTGTTTGTGCCACGTGTCACGCTGGTGTCGCGTTCTTTCAATAATTTATTACACGCTGAGTGTAGTTCTTCCTCCTCGTGTCTCTCTGACACGAGTACCCCCCCCCCACTCCCCACCTATAAGTGTTATATTTTGCTGTGTACGTACCTCCCTGCGTGCATCCCTTTCTTGTCCGAGTCACTTTGTACGTACCTCCCTGCGTGCATCCCTTTCTTGTCCGAGTCACTTGTACGTTCTTTGGGCGATGTGTTGCAGGTTTTCACTCACCTTCCCCTCTTCTCTGACGTCTTTAACATGGTACAAAGGTTGTACTGTCTGCGTTGCTGTCCCTGTGTTCTCTCTCGAATCATTTTTTCTTTCTTCCTGACGGGGACTCGATATTGTGAGCTTAGTTATATGTTCGCTTCTCTTTCTTTTTGTTTGTTTTGCGTTGGAATGCTACTGCTCACTCTTTGCGTTGCATTTGATCTCCGCCTTCTTTCCTCTTTTTGCGGCGGGGGGGGGGCTCGATCTCTTTCTCTTTCCCTCTCTTTGTCTCTCTGTCTTCGTCCCTTCCTCTGGTATTTTTCTCTCTTCTCACGCGCGAGTCTCTCTGTGCGTGGTCATCTTTGTTTGTTCTTTCGCATTTGTATCATACAATAACCTGGCAGTATCTGTGTTTGCCACCACCTTTTCCCTCGACCTATTCTTTATTCGCTCGTTTCGATCGTCACCGGTTCCTACAACTTCGTTGTCTACGGTACCACTTGTTAGAAAAGAAAACGAACCGCAACCGAAGAAAACACGGGAAAACACCCACAAAAAACAACAAAAGCGTTCCAAGCGACTGCTGCCCCCCCCCTACTATCCTCAGTCGCAATCGAGTGGCAATGGACAAAAGAAAAGGGGGGACTACAGGTCGTGCAGAACCGCCATTTCTCACCTTTATACCGTGGGGTCCTTCGGTGATTCAAAGTCAACGTGAATATATATACATCGTACCTCGTTCTTTCCCGCCACTACCACTCCCCTTAGTCTGGTTGTTCGTTGTCGTTTGTTGTTTCCGATTTGTTTGATGGTGTGCTTGCCTCTCCCCGCTATCCATCCCTTCTCCCTCTTGTCCGCCTGTCAGCCACTCCTCATGTGCATCATGTCTATCGTGTCTGTCGGTGTGCCTGTGTTCTGTGCGCGTTTCTTTCGCCCTCCCCCCGTTCCACACACGTTCTCCATGCATCCAACCACCTCAGTCTTCGTGGTTCTGCGGTTTTTCTCTCGAGGCCTACTGCGTTGTATTATACATTAATGAGCCCTTCTTGGCATTAATGCTGTCGAGCAAATGCCCCTGTTGGATGGGTGATCTATCTCCATCGGGAGACAAGAGGTTCCTCAACGTATCCATGCGCGCCGCACCATGTGTGTATATGTGTGTGTCTTTGGCACGTTGCTTGTTCGTGTATCTCTCCCCGCTCTTGTTCGTGCTCTGTTGGTACTTGTTTGTTTTGTTTTCAGCCGCGGCATCTTGTCCGCATACGCTTTGTTAGGAAAGGACGTGGTTCTCGCTCCACGTGACCCCTTTCCGGTTTTTTAAGCTGTGTGCTGTCATCGGTGGCTGCTTACTGGTAGACCACGACACCACCGCCTCGCCCGTGAATCTTATGTTAGTGGTTTTCCCCTCTGTTTCATCCTCGTCGATCTCCCCGCTCTCCTCTTGCGACCGCTGACGGTATCGAGGTGCCCAATCACGTCGACATCGTCGTCAGCAGTTGCATTGCTGA
Source organism: Poteriospumella lacustris (assembly GCA_008000375.1). Lineage (NCBI taxonomy): Eukaryota > Chrysophyceae > Chromulinales > Dinobryaceae > Poteriospumella > Poteriospumella lacustris. The sequence goes on from SMOI01000265.1 coordinate 20,783, forward strand.
GCAAACAGCTGCCCGTTCTTCTCAATCTGATGTGTATTAGCTTCAGTGTGTCTCTCTTTCGCTGTGCCCCCCTCCCGACTCTCCTGGTTGCGCTTTAGCCCTCCACCCCACACGTTCCGTTTCCTTCTCCGCACCCGACTGCACCCCCTCCTGTCTACCCTCTTCGTCTTTCCTGCCCCCTCCCCCGTCTCGCGTTCTTTCCTCTGTTTCTCGTGTCACGCGATTCGCTTGTTTCTGGTGTTGGATTAATTTCTTCGCTGGAGTACTTGGTTTACCCACCAGTTTTGCTGTTGACGATTCAAGGTCATCGTGCGCAAGTTCTCTCCTGTCTCCGCATCCATCGCCATCGCTTTCGCTTGTATTATACATTAACCTCGTCATCGTGTCGCTTTCATAGTTCGTTAGTATTCAGGAAGAAGCAACTCCACAAACGAACGACTGAGGCGTCGCGCTGATCAGTTTTCGTTCCGTTTATTCTTTACGTTTGTTTGGTTGATTTTTAACACGGCCTCCTTCCTGCATCTGCTCGCGGCCGACCAGCTTCATTCGTCGGTGCTGATCTTGGCAGGGAAAGGGAACTGGATCCCGATTGGGGCCGTTAATATCCTCAATGATGCGCTGTTTGGCGTATGAAACGTTGTCGTGAGTGTTATGGCCCAGATATCTTCGATTTTTGACAATTGCGCGTCTGGTTCTCGCCCAGTGCGACAGTCAGTCAACGCCGCAGACACACCTGCACTGCAGGACCTGTGGACAGCAGCTGTCCTCTACGGGATTACCATGAGTGGTGGATCGATCCCTGGTTCAATAATCTTTTGTGTGCGTTTTCGCTACCCCTTTTTTAATTCCATTTATTTTGCTGCTGCCGATGCTACACTACGGACTTCCTCGTTGGTACTTGTGCAGTCACGACAGCGACTGCGAGTTCGTTGCTATTTCTTTTTTCCCACTGGTTGAATCGTCCACAAGAGCCGCCATCGTTTCATTCCATCCATCGCTCAATCACCCCCCTGCCTCACTTCCTCTTCACACGCCCCCACCGGACATTCACATATTTACTGAAACGAAAAGTATTCATCAATCAATCAATCGAACAATGCCTACAAAATTGCTGAAATAAAAAAACGAGAGAAGAAAAAAAGCTGTGTAAACCCAGCGAACAAAAAAAAACACCAAAACAAAACAAAAATCACATGGAAAACGCACGATCAACACATGACGTTTCATTAACTTCTGTTGCCTTTTTTTGCTCATTAACCGTGCACTTGCACACACACTAATATTTAGCGCGTAGAAACATGCACTGATCCTTTCCCAACTCTTTTCTTCAAAATACTCTCTCCCATGCAGTGCGTACCGCCTTCTTGTATTTCTCTGCCAATTGCTGTAGCTTCTCCCCTTCCCACCGCTGAGTCTTCTCTCCAATTTCAATAACTTCTTTCGTAAACGCCCTCATCTCATGATGTGTATAGCTTTTGCTTCGTGTTGCTGTTGTGTTTATGCCCGCGTGCTTGTATGTATGCTAGTCTTCACTGTGTTGTTTGTGGAATTGACCCTTTTCTTCCTTACTGCTGTCCCGCTCATTCATCGTTGATGTGAATTTCTTTCGCGCACCCCGCCGCGGTTATGTACTTTACGTTGTATGTTTTGATCCAAGCATACAAAGCGAATCGGCGTACCGTTTGTTGTCGTGACACGGTGATTCGAACATAACTGCGGGCGTTGGTGAGGAGCAGTTGAAAAAAAGAAAGAGTAGTCAAATCTTCGTTTACATTAACTTCGGTCCCTCGACTTGTACCGAACGTTGCAACTCGATCGGGGGTGTTGCTCCGCGGTTAGTTTGTGTGGGCGGAATGGGGAGGAGGGATCAAACGATCCACTCCATCGTCCCTTCTCTCCAGAACATCGGTGTCTCGTCGTCGTGTGTCCTTGTGTCCCTCGCGTGGGATGCGTGTCTTTCCTCGTCGCTTTCTTCTCCTTCTTCCCCTTCTCCTTCTTCTTCTCCTTCTTCTTCTTCTCCTTCTTCTTCTCCTTCTTCTTCTCCTTCTTCTTCTCCTTCTTCTTCTCTTTCGTTCGTTCTGCTTGTGGCTGCTTCAGCGCTGTGGCTCAAGAACGCCTTGTTCTTTTCGTCGTTCTTGTGTTGCGTTGGTTTTCGAATTTCTTCCTCCCCAACACTTATTCACCTGTTATAACTCAGTAAGCCCACAACCCAACGTGGAACGTGCACCTATGTGTCTGCGTTCTCCTCGATCGAACTGGCGATCTTCCCATCGTACTGTGGCCTACGTGACGGTATTCTCTACTTCTCTCTGGTATCTCTTTCTTGTCCAAGTAAAGCCCCAATGACACCTCTTGGCCATAAGTTCACACATGTTGCTCTATTTGCAGTTGGAGGATTAAGAAAATAGCTGTAGAATTCGTTCTATTTGTTGGATATCAATAACTTCTCTCTTTCTCTGTTGCCTGCACGCACAATACCTGTATAAAAAAAGGGAGCCTCGGTCGTAGGATGTACTGTTCTTTCAAAACCACGTCCAGATAAAGAACCTGTGATGGATGGGAGGGGCAGAGACTCACGAGCAACGACATTCTTCGGTGAGATGCACTTCTGTAATTACTTACGTTCATCACTTGTGATACGTGAAGCAAAATGACTCGATGGACATGGGAATGGGAATGGCGATGTGACAACAACACCAATGCATACACATGAAACGGGTTAGGTTTATGTCAACTGCTCTACAACAATGAGAATAGATGGCAATCAGAGAGACGACGGACGGAGCGGTGAGAGTGTGTAGATAAAAACAAAAAAGGGTGAAAGGTGTATCTGGCGACAGAACAACCGCAAAACGAAAGGATGCTGCTTCACCACCGGCGTAAAACATCCTAATCGTCGCGATTGCAATGTAAATGCGTTCATTACCAAGAGATGGACATTTGTTTTGGGAAAGAGATGTCGATGCAGGGAAATCAACAGTGGAAAGCAAACAAGCAGATTTTGTGCTTCAATCGCAACAACGATTCGGCAAACAGAAACGAATAGGCCTGGTAGGGTTTTGTTCACCTCTTACGACTGAGGATTGCTGGCAAAATGACAAGCATCGTCAACGCGAACTGCCTTTGCGAGGCTCTCATTATGGATCTACACAGCATCTCTTCACCTCCCAAATATGTCAAAGATTGGAAGACAATACACACCGATAGACAGCGGACAGCAACCAAAAAGCACAAAAGAAACAATCACAAGAAAATGGTGTGACGATGAAAGGAATGCCAATCGCAGACAAGAAAAGCAAGAGCAACATCAAGAAAGAGCGAAAGGCAGACCAGGTCGTGGCCATGAACTCTCATAACGTCAGCACGACATGGAGCATCAACCACATCGATGATAAAGGACGAAGTGACTTTGAATTGGTCCTTGAGGGTGGCTGGGAACTGGGTACTTGTTTTATGTACAGTTTATCATCGACCAAGTGATAACTATAGCAGACTCGACCAAGGAATGACACATCGGGAACTACCAAACGAGCAATACCACCACCAACGATGACACAACACACAACATATGGCCAAACGAATGAGCCACCAAACAGTATACGAAAGACATCGGAACGAATGGATGTGGCCAAAGACCAGAGCGACACAGAGAAATCACGATAAGCAACAACGGATAACACGTCTTTCTCCTCGATGGTCCTTTCCACTTTGTCCTCAGTCGGTATCTGTTGGTGATAGCATCAGTGGCAATAGAGTCAAATGATGTAGAAATGTCGTCACGAACCATTATTGAAGACAAATTCTCGAAACGATGTACATACACGACGCAGGCTTGGCTCACCCGCTGTCGTGCGCAAAAGCTGAAAAGAAACACGAAAGGCCATAAACAAATAAAGCACAGGGTGCCCCGTGAGGAAACCGATAGAGATTCATTCCATGAGAAAATCGGTTTGATAGAGATCGACGGTGGCACTATTGGAACTGCCATGGCCACTCTTGATCTCACCGAGTGGAAACGATTCCGTTCGCGTGAGTCCCGTCGAATCAGCGTGAGCAATCGGAACGACAATGGTGGATGGTGCCTTCGATGCACTGTTGGAACGACTGCGATTGCGCATGGGCTGCGGTGCTGCGGCGACAGAACTGGCAGTGCTACCTGAACGACTACGACTGACCGATGCATGAAACGACGATCCTCCTCGATACAACGTTGATCGCCCAATGACAAGCAACATCGCATCGCTCATCATGTGCGACAAATGAAACCCCGACTTCGCAGACTTCTTTCGTTGATTCGCATTGGTCACATACGCCTTCAAGAACTTTTCTTGTTCTTCGGGCGAGAAATATTGGCGATGATGCGCGTATGCGACGTAGTAGACAATGGAAACGCCCACGAAGACGAAGTAGATGGCAATGTAGAAGTTGTCTTCGAGATAGTAGCCAAAGATCGCCGCGATCAGGATCACATTGATGCCAATGCCCACCACGGCTCCTGGAATACCGAACGGACTTCGCCAATGTCGTTCCATGTTCTGAAAGCGCGTACTGAACACGATATATGCCGCAAAAACACCCAGATAGACAAACAATGCCGCAATCAACATGACCAAATACGCTCGTACTTGAGTGTATTTGAAATGAATTGCACAGCACACGGTGAACTGTAGAACTGTCGAAATAATCAATGCGGCGTACGGAACGTTGTTTGGACCGTACGTGAGGCCCATTAACGAAGGAAGCAAGCCTGATTTGGAAAGTGCGCACATTTGATGGCCACTAGAGTACATCAAACTGAAGACACACAATAGGTTCGACGACAATACAAAGACGACGTCGCTGACATTTGACGGGATGCCGTAGATCTCCTGGAGCACTTGATCCATCGGATACTCTACATCCGCAAATGTGCTGCCATATCCCGGGGCGATACCTGCACACGCCAGAACTGCTAATAAAGAAATAACTACCGACAATATGCAACCGTAAAACAACCCCCGTGGTAAGGTGACGTCGGGATTGCGGACGCGGTTGCACACTTGCGGCAGCATCTCTATGCCAATGTAGAAGTACGTTGGACTGAAGAGTGCTTGTGCCATGAACTCTTCACTTCCTGCAAAGCCGTTGTACGTGGCTGGTTCTCGATTGGCGTATTTGTTGTAATCGTATTTCGAAAATGCTCCGATCAGAAAGAGAATCACGGGAAAAATGGTGATGATCGAGCAGGCGATGACTGCGTTCCACACAAGATTCCCACCACGAATATGTATCAGAAAGGTCGCAACGAAGATAATAATGTAATAAATCGGCTCAAAGTCGGGTGACGTCTGGAAACCGTATGTAAGAGCGTAGCTGCCTGATAACGTGGAGCTGACGCAGAATGAAAAATACTGTAGAACCTCGCTTGATCCCACAACGAAGCCCCAAAATGGACCTAATGCACATCGGCAGTAGCCGAATGCACCTCCCGAAAACGGTACAGTCGCTATGAGTTCACCATAGCAGGCCATGAGACAAATGTAGAGGAGCCCAACAAAGAACGTGCCGAAAAACAAGCTCCACAGTCCACTTCCTGCGCCCATATTCCATCCTCCCACAACACCAGCAACAGGAATGGCAATGGCTAACACGATATGTTGGAGATTAATATGAAGAATGGAGCGAAACTGATTGCGAAACGACTTACCAATGATCAAGACCATACAGAGACCATACTTGTCTTTGTCTTTGTCTGGATTTTCCCCATCGCCTCCTTGGTCGGTTGGCCATACAGGGGCGCGAAACATTATAGCATTCAAAATCCCCGCCAAGAAAAATTGTAGCAAGGTAATGTTCTGTTGTGAACAGAACGAAACACCAGCGAGAAAAGTTTCTGGAACAGTGCAAAAATAAAAATAAAATAATAGAAATCTCCAGCAGGTTATCGAGTGAGTCGTATGCCGGTCTTCAGGTCTGTTTCAATGTTCTGTTCGAAAGACTTTTATAGATGGTATATGTGTATATGTAGTAGACCATAGATTCTTCGCTGGCCCAACGCCTCTTCGCTTCGGTTTTTCTATCGCTCGACGAGGAGACCTACAATAACCTAGCTATATCAGAATCTGGAATAGCCGTCGCCAACATCGTGCATCTGGCATCGCCTGAACGTGAGATTGTAGCGACTATCGATAAAGTAACGAAGATATGATTCATAAGGGAAGTCACGATGGTGAGGAAATGAAAGAAATGTTCGCCCTTTTGATTGTTTGTTGGCTTTTCTTGGCAGCGGTATGTGTGGTAGCGGAAAAGAAAGTTGCTACGACTGATGTCTCGGAGTGGCAGAAGTCCACACACTTGGAGAAGTGGTATCAGCCACTAGATCTTTGCCTGCTGAGTGACCGAAGGAATGTGTCCATTGATGTTATCGTAAAAGATTGCCTCGCGAAGATCCCCAAAGAGGGCCCTCCAATTCAACCTGTTCGATGTCGAGTTGGCAACACCTGGCCATCGAGATCGGCCTATTGTGATCCAGAGGACATCCCTTTGGCTGATCGAGAGCATTTGTTGTCCTCCATTCCAGGCCTAGATGACCCATCAGCGAATCCTTTACGAGATTTCTTTCGCATTCTATCGAAGCGAAAGGGGCTGCTGTTGATGATTGGTGACTCAGTGATGCAACAGTTCTATTCGGCCTTGGCATGCGAGCTGGAGCGAGAGGGCATCTGGGACGATCCCGCTAAATTCACCAACACCGACGAAACTCGTACAGTGGCCTTGCCATCCTCCAATTCATCTCGTCCCGAAGACGCGGCGACTGATGCGTTAGCCACACTGCAGTTTTTACCCATCTATCATCTCGTGAATGGTCGGTATGATCGTGTGCCTCAAGCAGCATTGCATCACTTGCGTAATGCACTAAAGCAAGCACTGAGTAAATATCGGACCATCGTTATATTGATCAATATGGGTCTGCATTACGTCGACAACCCAGTCGCTGGGTTCAGCAAAGACGACTACGCACAGCAAATGACAACGGTCTTGACAACTCTCCACCAAACAGTGATTGACCATCCAGACCACACCATCAAAGTTCTTTGGCGAGAAACTACCGCTCAGCACTTTCCTACCCCAAATGGTTATTGGCCAGGTGTCAAGTATGCGACACATATGCGACTGCAATGTACGGCGATACAAGATGGTTCACCACAAGCGGATTGGCGCAATCGTGCCATTGAACAGATCATAGTTCAACACAACTTATTCTCGGTACAAATTGTTCGCTTTTACAATATCACATTGCCGCTTTGGTCCGCACATCCGAATGGTCGGCTGCGAGATTGTACGCACTTCTGTTGGTTCCCGATGTTGTACCAAAGCATTTTCCACCGATTACGCGAGGTTGTCCTTCCCTGGGAGACGCCAAAACCAAACAACGCGATCAAGGGATCTCGATCCGAGGCGCATCATGCTCATCGACCAGACTCGACAGTAGTGCCCTTGGCAGTCACGGTGTGAAGAAAAACTACATTCACCATAGTATTTACAGAGGCTATGTATTTGTACACACGGTAAACGAACAAAGCTACTTTCTCCACGTCTATCACGGTCGTACACCCACAGATAGCTGGAAGACAAAGAAAAAACAGGAAAAAGACCCTCGGGAAGGAATGCGGGGGGGGGGGCAAAAGCAGAAAGAACAACCGTCGCACAGAGACCAGCACACACCAACTCAACTGGCTGATTTGCTAAACGACGCTGCTTCGCGCAGAAGAAACACTCAAACTGCGCACGAATAAACGAAAACAAAAAGAGAACAATTAAGTGCGGGGGCGATGAAGGGGATGGGGAGGAATAGGCGAAACCAAGCGGTGCGCGGTAGGCAGCTTGCGCACCCGCTCTCGACTCGCCTCTCCAAATACCCGACGCCTACGCATGAGTTGCGAGAGACCGCGCCAGGTGATGCTGCGCTTGATCAGTGATGGCCTTGATGCAAGTTGTGACCCGAATTGTGCACACGAGGTCGGTGATTGGAATGACCGTGGTCGATAGCGGGTTGCTTCGTCGCGACCGTTTGTGCGGGGTTGGTCCACGGCCCTCGCAAGATGTGGACGAGCTCGTTTGGCCGCTGCATCACTTCTTGCGGTGAGAATGGATGACTGCGGTTGTAATGATTTGGTCGCGACGTTATGTGAATCAACGAACAACCACCGAGATGATAATGCCGTTTGACCCGTGACGACGATTGAAACGAGTTCACGTAACAGTCGACGAAGCGCAAATATGCGGAAAAGTGGAACGACGTGTACGGACACGCGTGTCCAAAATGCACCGCTTTGTCGAAGAACATCTTCACGCCGTAATGAAACGGTGCCAAGCAGTTGAAAATGGACGGCACCGACTCGGCGGTCTTCTGGTTCTTTGATGTGTGCGATTGCTGCTGCCGCTGCGTCAACGCGGCATGCATCGTCGCCGCTTGTGAGACTTGCGCCAACAGACAGTCGGTCATATTGTTCGATGGAGTGGCAGGGACTAGAACCCGTTGTTTTACAAACAACTGTTCAATGCCTTGGTCGCGCATGTGTTGAAAGTACTCGTCCAAGTACTGTCGCTGGCCATCGGCGGTGGCCGCACCTCGCGGACAGAAGAGAAACTCGTCGAAATCCACAATCATTACATCTTCGATGCCGTACGTTTGACGCAAATGCGTACGGCAGTAGGTATACGTCAATCGCTTGTCGATGTCCCCGCGGACGACCACCTTCGACAACTTGATCGAGTCGACGTTGTCCGCTTCAAACTTCGCAATGCCCGGAATCAACCGTTGCAGCACCGTGAAGTTGTAATACAGCAGATCAAACTGCTGAGGATCGTCACCCTGTAGCTGCGAATACGGCCCATGCATGATGTTGTTGTAGTTGATACCATCGCGATCATAGATCACCACCTTGAAGCCCAGGCGGTTGTAATAACGAATGAAATCGAACGTCATTCCGTCGTTGATATCACGACGACCCGGATCTGTCGCTGTGTACGGAATAACTGCACAAACTGCACGTTCACGGGATTTAGGTTTGCGAACAATGTTCATCAAATCGAGATCCATATTCGTGGTCCATTTGCCATGCATAAGGTGAATGTCCAGTCGAGCAGGCAGAGTCATGCTGCCAATCGTCGCCTGGATCAATTGCTGATACAATTGGAAGTCGTTGAACAATGGATCCGTAAATTGTAGCCGCTGCGCTAAATTCTCGTTGAAGGAAGACACGTTGGCCTCCATGACTCTTTCTATCATCGTTCGTTTGTACCATTCGTGGATGTTGAGACAAGACTGATCGTGCCGGGGAGCCGGACAGTAAATGAAGACCGGCCAATGCACGACCGGCAACAAAAGCAACTTCTTGGCTGAATATTCATACATGGTTCGATAATAGCATTTCCACACATCCGTCGGTTGTTGATCGGGCGTCTTCGCGTTGCCATTGAGGAACGACAAGGTGCCCATTCCGATAGACGGAGCGGTATTCATGTAATAGTGGGAAATAGGGTGATCATAGTCGACCATCGCATATCCCATCATTTCAAACGAACAAGAAGGAAGAATAGCTTCAGGTGGTAACTGAAAATGGTCCCTAAAAATTCGCGATCGATCTGATTTTTCGTCGGGAGACAATGGAGCCCCAGCTTTCTTGGCGAAAGTGCGGTTGTGAAAGATAGCATGTTCTCCGAAGAGACGAGTAACCCAATCCGAGTACGTGCTGGATGGATTGTAAGTGATGGAGGATACAGTTAGTGCTGTTGTATTTATGTACCATTCCTGTTCATGATATTTGAAAGAGAACCAATCCCTTGCTTGGCTGAAAGCAAAGGAGGACAAAAGGAGCACCATTCCCAGGGGAAATGATAGGCAAGTAGCATTCTCCCTCATCCTTATTCCCTTCCAACTGCTCGAAATAGATGATTTTTCCACGACAGCTGTCACCAAAAGCCGCCTTGTTTCGCAGTGCCAGTACTCTGAGCGATCAATCTGACAGCAAATTTCTCTCCGTCCAAATCCATCCAAGTTCACCTTCTATCTTTCTCACAGAGGTATCATCTGATGTTTGTTTTGTGAGGATTAGTAACCTCAGTATCGAAGTCGATGGCAGATGATGTGGTCTGGTCGTCTGGTCGAGAGGCAAAATGGAACAGCGGTTTTCCGGTCGAGAGATGTGATCGGTTTTCCCGAAAACCCGGGATTCCGAAAGTTCACTGTGACATTGGGAGCGCTGCTGCTGGTGCCCGCCCGGACCGTCGACCATCGTGATCTTCTTCGAAATCATCGCGTAGAACAATGTCTGATCGAGGAGATATTTTCACATCTATTCCAGGCCATCCAGGAAGATCTTGTTTCACCGCTCTTTGTGATTGTGTGGATCGAACCTTTTTTCTTCCGACGCTGGAATTGGAACGGATTCTTGTTGAAACACCAGTGACTATTGTTTAAGATCATTGTGCACTTTGCTCATACGAAATTGATTGAAAATGCCTCCTAAAGTCGATAAGGTATGTTTGAAGTGTCCGGGACATTGCAGCTATAGGCTGGTAGCCTAATGTTTGTTTCGTCCACAGGTTGAAGTTGAAATCAAAAAGCTTCAGAGAATAGAAGGCAATAAAACTTGTGCCGACTGCTCAGAGAAGGTACGCTGTTTGTCATACCCACTGTGTTTACTTTTCGCATTGACCTAACCATTTTCATGTTGTTCCAGGTTCCCGGCTATGTCGATTTGACTAATAATGTGTTCATTTGCACGAAATGCTCCGGTATCCAGTAAGTCGATTGTCAATGCGACGGTCATGCATCAAGCAACTCAGTGTTTTACTTTGATTCTTTTATAGTCGTGAGTTTCAGTTCAAGGTGAAAGGTGTGTCGATGTCCAAGTTCACGGAGGAGGACTGGGCAGGCCTTGCGGGTGGCGGCAATGAGGCTTTCAATAGTCTGTATCTCGCGCGGTTTAATTCACGCGATCATCCCTTGCCAAATTCGGGAACAGACATCAACAAGCTTAAAGATTTCATTCGTCAGAAGTATATCGACAAGAAGTGGCACGCCGATGGTGCCCATGGTGGGGGAGTGTTTTCTCCGGGGCCACCCTCTGCCGCTGCATCGGGGTCGTCTTCGACCGCTTCCACTGTTGAAGATTCCAGCAAAATCAGTATTAAGCTGAACTCCCGCCCGGTAAGTCAATGGCGACTTCACTCGCACGCTACGTCTCGTTATTCTCTGATCTTTGCTCTCGTTTCGATCGTAGGGTGTGAGCCGAAGAGCCTCAACCGGCACGGTCGACATCAAGTTCAAAGCTGCCTCTGGAGCGGGTTCCACCAGTGTCGGTGGACTTACTGATAGCATGGATTTGATGTCTATGGGTGCTTCTAGTTCAGCAGTGGATGTAGATCCCTTCGCGACTCCTTCTGCTCCGGCGCATGCGTCGTCGTCATCGTCGTCCGCGTTCGATCCCTTTGCGACCACCTCGACGACAACCGCATCGACGGCCAGCAGTAACACACACTTCGATTCGTTCGATGCTTTCTCTGCCCCCGCAGCAGCTCCTGCAGCGAATCATGCGGCGTTTGATCCTTTTGCAACGCCCAGTCAGCCCGCCGCCGGGTCACATTTCAACCCTCCGCCTCACCAACAACCGGTGCATCATCATCACGCTCCATCATCTTCAGCGGCGGCCGCTTTCGATCCCTTTGCACCAACCCCACAGCCTGCTGCTGCTGCTGCAGGTGGATTTGGCAACTTCAGTAGCTCTCATGATCCCTTCGCCACTCCGGCCGCTCCTGTGGGTGGGTCGACAATGCCCTTCATTTTGACGTCGCCTCCTGCTCCTCAACCAGCGGCTGCACCAGCTGCCGCTCCAGCTCCAGCCGCTCCAGCAGCACCCAAGAACTTCTCAGCGTTCGATGACTTGTTGAGCGAATCGATGGCCCCACCGGTGGCTTCCAACAGTGTGAACCCGTTCGACTCTGCCCCGGCGTATGCGCCTGCCGCTGCTCCTGCTGCTCCTGCGCATGCTCACAACCCCTTCGGTGGGCCTGCGCACGCGCCTGGATATCCTCCACATGCGCATCATCACCAGGCCGCTCAACCTGGTGTTCCGCCCCAGCAACAGCCTCCCCAGCAGCAGCAATATCCAGGCTACGGTATGCCTCCACAGGGATACCCCGGTTATCCACCGCAATACTACGGAGGAGTACCCCCTGGCGGGGCCCCTCCCGGTGCGTATGGGGGTTACCACCCAGGCTATGCTCAACCCGGATATCCTCCAGCTGCGTATGGGATGCCGCCGGGTGCTCCTGGCGCATATCCTGGTGCTCCCTACGGCGCCCCACCGCATCCTCAAGTTCCGCAAGCGCCTCAAGCTCCCCAAACGCCCCAAGCACCCGCTGCACCTGCCACACCTGATCCATTTGCATCGATGACGTCTTCTGCTTGGTCGCAAGCAGCAGCAGGGCCTCGTGTCAATGCTGGTGTAGGTGCCGCTGCCCCTGTTCCGTCTGCTGCTCCTGCTCCTGCCTTTTCGCCTATGGCGGCTCCCGCTGCACCATCTCAACCTGCTCCTGCATCGGTGAACCCCTTCGATCTCTTCTAATGAATTGCCGTCGATTTTAAGCCTTGATGCAGTGACTTTGATTGTGTTGTTGTTCTTCTTTCGACGCTGACAAACGGCGTGTGAATCGTTTCGACGTCGCTAGCACACTCACATACTCAATTTTTAATTTTCGTAACGATATGTTCCCATGCCGATACCCAACGAATAGGAACAGCCATACGAGGGATGTGTGGCATGAACCTGTGCGCTACGATACACAACCTACCTTGCTCCTGCTGTGGGCCTGTTGGGGTGGGAGACAAGAGCGTATTCTGGTCGACGGTTTCAAGTTTGCAAGCGACAGACACTCTCAGCGGAACCGACGACCGTTGTGCACAACGCCAAAATGGAAAAAGAACATGGAACATCACTTCGGTAAAATGAGTGAGCCTTGTGACTGAGCGTATGAGCCCATTGCATTGCGCTGTGATTTTGGGTTTCGGATCAGTTACAATCATTCCACTGCATTGCCAGAAAATCAATTTGACACCATCATCGCTCGTGCGTAGATCCATCTTTCTTAATTTTTTTTGCAATAAAATTTTATCACAATGGGTTCCGTTAGTTCTGTCAATTTGCCGGTTCAAGACACAAAGGGTTCCACACGTTCAATTCAAGAAATGAGCGCTGTTCTTATGCCCATCTACTTTATCGAAGATCCCATCACGGAGGTGGAGAAAGACAAGGCCGTACGATCGTGGCGTATGATCGCATCTGGCCAGGCGGCTGAGTACTACCGTCTGAAGAAAGTCGACCCCGTCAACACTCCTTGCGCTACGCCGATGGAGTTCTTCGGCAACCGGTTCATTCAGCGCTTCCTTGAGGTGCATCCGATCGCCGCCCCGATGTTCAGCAAATCGTCCATGAAGCAGGGAACGTTGTTCTTCCGCATGGTGGCATTTACCATCGCCGCTCTGGATGATGACAGCAAGTTCGACAGTCAGTTCGTGACACTGGCGAAGTCGCACAACCGCATGGGCATTCGAGCTGTGGAATGTAAGTGACTGCATGAGGAGTGTATCTGTGTTTCGAAGTGGACTGATGTGAGAGGTGCTGTGTATGTGTGTGGTGTGTGTGCAGACGGAATCTTCGGCGAGTGTTTGTTCTGGGCGTTGAAGCTGGTGCTGGGTCCAGAGTACGATGCCGTGACCCATATGGGCTGGGTGAAGATCTTCTCTCGTGTGCTGAGGGCGATGGTACCGGTGGCGATCGAGTACGAGCTGGAGAACAAAGAGGCGTTGAAATCGCGTGTGACGTCTCGATACCAAGCGTTGGCTTCCAGTTTGGACAAACAGGCATCCGTTCGACGACCGGATACAACCACCTCGGTGTCGGAAGATGCTTTGTCGTTCACGGCTCGTTCCCTTAATCAAAGCGTGTAACCCGATGTGGTCCACGTGTTTTTTGTTAACCGATCGAATCGGCTGAATCTGCTGCTACGATGTTATACATTACCCTTGTATCTCCTGGTGAGTGTGTGTGTGTGTGTGTGATGACACTACTCTTGTGCGGTATGCGCTGTTGTGTTGCTGCATTCGTCATTCATTTTGTGTCATATCTCAACACCTGAGTTGTTGAGTGCTCCTCTCTGCTCCTCTCCTGCCGCATATCCCGTCCCCTCTCCCTTCCCGCAAAGAGTTTTTCGAGGGAGATGCATCCGTTGTTTATCTCTTGTCCCCATCATGAGTTGTGTGACCAATCGTCGGTGATCGCCGTGGTGGAAAACAATCATGGCATACGCCCCTGGGCGATCGCTGCGTTGGATCCTGTTTTTTTCTTTTTTCTTTTTTTTACTGTCCGTTCTTGTGCTGTTCTTCTTCTTTTGCTTTTGAAAAATATTGTTCTGTCACTTGCACGCCTACAAATATACACAGTTGTTACGCCTTTCACTCTTAGACTCCTCTTGTGATAATGGATCTCATCGGTTGGAAGAAAGAAACGAGTATCTTTCATGACCCATGAACCTTTCCTTTCTCTCTTACCAGCATTTGTTCTGATTCGTTCCTACATTGATAGGAGTTGCTTTGTTATGCTTTCTGTTTCTGTTTCTGTTCGTGGTGGCTGTTATTTCTTTCTTTTTCTTTTTCATTTGGTTTACTCACTTCTGTGCTATTGCGAAGGGTGTGATATCAGCTTCGTGGGCCTGTTCATTCCGAGTGGCAGCTCATGCTCTCCTGCTGCAATTAATATCCCATCGCCACGTCGTTCTTTCTTTCCCCACTGCTACTGCACGCGGTGTTCCTTGTGTGGCTGCCTCGCAGCAACTTTATCGTTCAAAGAGGCCCCTCCCCTCCCCCCCCCCTGCTGTTTAACCCAAGTTGTGAATGGAGGATACATTTGATTTCTCTTATTGCAGTGACCATGTACCCGCATGGTCATTTGACATCTATCACAGGGCAATGCAGCGGACATAGGCGTCGTCGTCGGCGTCGTCGTTGTCGTTCAAAAGTAAACGTTACATATAAGCAATTCCGCCACGTCAACTCTTGCATTCCTGATTGTTGATCGCACTTGTCATAGCTTGGGGGGGGGGGCGAATTTTGATTGCCTCCTTGGCCTCTAGCTCGTACTCGATCGCCACTGGTACCGTCGCCCCTCAGCACACGAGAGAAGATCTTCACCCAGCCCATATGGGTCACGGCATCGTACTCTGGACCCAGCACCAGCTTCAACGCCCAGAACAAACACTCGCCGAAGATTCCGTCTGCACACACACCACACACATACACAGCACATCTCACATCAGTCTACTTCTGCACACAGATGCATTACGGACTCCCCAACGGTGGTGGAAGTATGATACTTAACTGAGTTTACAGCTGCCCCGCGAGAGGAGAGAGAAGGAGTGTTCACCGTGGAGAACATAGAACGACGACAGAAGAAGACAGCAGACACTACTCAAACAACACAAATACATGTACCAGAACACAGGTGATGGGGGGTTGAGAAGTGAGTGAGACGCTGCGGCGCAATCTTGCTGTTCGACCTGAATCAAGGATATCATCGCAATATCACAACGAATGTTTCTGAAAGCACGACGCATACACGGTACTGCCTACAAGAGGAAACAAAGTAAAAAACCAAAAAGAGAAACCGATACAGGTCTATGCTGGACAGAGAGTGAGAGGGCACTCCAGATGAAGTCGGACACAGGGGACACACGTGCGAGAGAGGAAAGAAGATACAGGAAGGAATACAACGAGATGTAATCCAGAAGAGAAAAGAAAGGAGACGAGACGAGACAAGAAAAGACGAGGCGAGACGAGAAAAACAACGGTGAAGACGAGAGAGGGTCGCCAGAGTTCGTCAGAGACTGACTGGACTGTATCGACGGAGGCGTAGTCGACGAAAGAATCGCGAGGAAAAGTGGAAATCAAACAGAAATGGAAGATCAGGGGGGTGGAGAGAACAAGTATCTAGGCAAAGCAACAGCGGCTGTACAACCGATCAGTGAAAACAAATGCTCAGCCAGCAGTTGCGTAGACATGGCCAGGGAGTGTGGGGGTGGGGGAGGGGACAGGAAATAAAGGAAACAACAAGACTGCCATGACTGCAGCAAGCAAACGAGACTCAGACGAGATCAGACCCAGTTGCATCCAGAGAGCCACATCGACGAGGCGATCGGAGGAGGGTGTAGATCAAGTGAGAGAGGTGAGGAGGGAGGGGGGTTTGCGTCGGTGCGATCTCCCAGTAGAACAACGGAATGGGAGAGAAGAGCAACAACTGAACAAGGGGCCTCTTCCACCGAGGAGGGAGAGAAACACGATGTAAAACAGCGACAAGAGGGGGGATAACGTAATCAAGCAGTTCGGATAGAAGGGGAAGGGGGGAGAGGTTGAGGAAGGCCTCATCAATACCAACACAAGAAACAAGACACAAGAAACCAGAAATGCACTATAGGTGGGAGAGAAAAAAAGCAGTATCATTCTTTTTTTTTTAATTTTTCGCCGAGCAAGGACATCGGTATCGCAATGCAGAATCAGAAAAAGACAAAAATTAAAACAAACACGACGCGAAAAATAAAAACAAAAAATGAATCAAGAAGCGAACGACCGCGTACCAGTGATGGTCGACAATAACCAAAACGATATATGCGGCTGAAATGAAATGGTTCATTCATTGTTGCTGGCCAGCCACGTACCACGTACCACGTACCACGTCCACCTCACATATTGACTGCAGCTGAGCCACTGTGGTGGTCCAACGAAGAACTGGGAATCGCGTAGTACTTCTGCAATAGCAAGGGAAACTTGGCAAAGAGAACGGCATCCGCTTCACGACGAGGCGTCGCCGTACGTTTCGCCATGGTTGCGTAGTGCACTTGCATCGCACGAATGACGACGGGGATCTGGGCAGTGGTCCAGTCGGGACGTGACCGTCCAGAGGGAAGCATTGGCCCACCGGGCGACGGTGGTGGATCCAAGGCCACCTGCGCGACTTGTAGCAACCGCAACCGAGCCAGCTGTGCACCCAGCGCACGAAATGGCACAGAACTGCCACTGGCGGATGGAGTCGCGGAGGTGGCGACCGTGGGACGCATCGACGGTGCGAAAGTCGACGACGTCGGTGTCGGGAGAGGCGTCGACGATGGTGCGGCGGGGTGGTGCGTAAAGGTGGGCGAGGGTGCGACCAGCGGTGACAGCGGCCAGTGCATCTCGACATCGACCGCCAAGCCGCCATTACCTCCAATGTTGTGGCCCTCTCCATTCACAGGGGCGCCGAATTTCGCCGGACCGACCATTCCTGTGCCAACGGGCAAGAGTCGTTGCAATCGCTGCAGCAACGCTGCACGATCTTGTGCGACTTGTTGCAGAAACAATCGTTCGCCATTGAGCTGTGACCAATCAAGCAGCATCTCCGCCCCGTTCGATAGTCTTGCAGCAGTCTCCGCTGCATGCAAATACGTCGCCGCCAACGACAAATGTAAGCCAATCTGCACGGCCTGTTCGCGTATCACTGGCGCCGTGACGGTTTCTGTCTCTTGTGTTAACTTGACGAGCAAATACTCGGCCTGCAGTGTACATGCCCACGCAAACAGCGCCTCCGCACTGCATCCCATTCGCTCCATGCGCATGGTCCATGCCACGTGGGCCAATGAAGGTCGTGACACAGCTGCTGCTGCTGCTGTAGCGGTTGTTGTCGTGGCATCGGGGCCATGCGGGGTCACTTCGGGGCTTCTCACGTCAGGGCTATTAGTCGCTGGAGACGTCACCTCTGCCGCGGCAGGTGCCCCCATGGCCGTTGGCGACGGCGGGGTCGACCAACACACCGCCGAGAAGTCACCCGCCTGCAGTTTGTCCCAGAGACCGACACGAGACGCTAAGAAATGCACCGTCCGTTCGATGTTGGTGATATCAAAATCGGCCGGCAGTTCAAAGAGCAACGGAGACAAATGCGTATCACTCGTTTGATACGCACCGGTGACAAACTTGTTGCGTACTTGCATCGCACAGACGATCGCGTAGTATTCGACCAAGTTTCGATGACACGCACTTCCGCTTCCACGGCTACCGCCACCACCACCACCACCACTGCCACTGCCACTGCCACTGTTGCTGTTGCGCCCATTGCGACCGTCAGTACCACCACCACCACTACCACTGCCAGCGCTATTCCCAGTACCCACTGTCGAGTGATCGTCGTAGATGCCGTGGAAGTCCGGGTGCTGATCTATGACCAACAAGAGCTTGGAGAAGCACAAATATGCCTCTTCGACCCGCTGCATTGCTAGCAGTGCCAGGGCGACATTCCACCCCGTCCAAATCATCGAGGCGGTATGCAACGTGTCTTCCAAGTCAATGTTGATGAGAATGTTCCATAGCTTTTCGAGGTGGAACATATCACCACTCACGTAGGCCAGTTTCCAACAGTCGACGAGCGTCGACAACACGAGGTCTTCACCGTAAAAGTCACCGATCGCCACATGCATCGACGAGTAATCGTACGTGGCGAGGATTTCCGCCAACAATGGCACTGTCGTTTCCGATAAAGCCATCTCTGGCAACAAGAGAGCGAGTTGGTGCGACAATGCCACGGGAACGTGAAAGCACAGCTCAGGCCGGGTCTGCGCCAACGTGCGAGCCATGGACACCATTAACTGCGCAGATACTGTTTGCATATCCCGTACAGCCGCAGGAGACAGGGGCAACACCGCCGCGAGGGAGGGGTTAGAGGACGTCTGCGAGGAAGTGGTGGCCTGCAAAGCGGAAGCAGCCGCGAGGCGTCCGACCGTTTGCATGACATGGTAGATCACGTGAAGACACAAGGCGTCGCTGCGATCGAGACCAAACATTGACGATGGCGGCAACTCAAGATCTAATGGCTCCCGAAGGGTCTCAGCAGCGATATCAACACGTGATTCTTCCTGCGATGGGAGCGAGAGCTTTGCCAGTCCTTCAGGTGTGCGCGCTGCAGAGCCTGACAGTTCCCGACGATCGGAGAGGCCCATCATCCGTGACGCAAACGACTTCGAAGAGGACGATGATGACGATAGCTCCCAACGCGGTGAAGCCGGCAACGATGCCGTTGATCGAGCGTTGACAAAGAGCAGTTCCAGGGCCTCTGCGCAGAGATACCACAAGGTCTCTGGGTCCACATCACGTTGTGCCTTGAGACACACGAGGTAACTGATCGATGCGATGCATTCTTCGAGCAACACACGATCGTTGCCGAACAAATCGGCGCATTTCGCTCGGTTCCACAGCAGCAGCGATGGATCGATCGTGGGGCAATGGGCAGGGATAGTGACTTTACATTGCCCCGCGAAAGCCATCAACAACCGCTGAACGTTCTCCATCGAATAATACTGGATCATGGCTTCGTAGGCACTGTCTTCGTCGTCAACCGTCACCACGGGCATTGTTGCCGGTGTCAACGTCGCGGGCCATGAATGGCCATAAAAACTGACACTGAAACAGCGGTCGATGGCAATGCCCGGTGATGCACCGATTGGCATGCCGGCGGTCGTCGTCGCTGTGGCGGCGGGGCCCTTGGACATGCCATCCGCACTGATTTCCTGTGACGGTGCACCGGCGGTGGTGGCGAATAGCTCCTTCGTCACCGTTTGCTTCATCGCGTAGAACATTTGATACGCTAGTTCCAAGTAATGCATCGCCTCGGGTACAGCTCCCGAATGGAGCAACGTCGTCGCCGCCCGGAAGAAACACGACAATGCGCGTTGATACTCCTGCGCTGCTTCCCAGTGCAACGCTTGGTCATGTGTACTGGACATGGGCAGGACTTGCTGGGCTTCTTCGCATTGCTGGTAGTGCACGGCGGCATGCAAATGCAGCAGCACCTTCTGTTCTTGCAGCAGCATTCCGTAGATCACTTCTTGTTC
Source organism: Poteriospumella lacustris (assembly GCA_008000375.1). Lineage (NCBI taxonomy): Eukaryota > Chrysophyceae > Chromulinales > Dinobryaceae > Poteriospumella > Poteriospumella lacustris. The sequence continues at coordinate 40,733 of SMOI01000265.1, forward strand.
CAGGTCGATGCGGAAGTTGTAGCGCGCATCCTGCAACGACGAGTCATCGGTGCTTCCCCATGTACTGCCCGGTGTAGTCGGGGACATTGGACCAGCATGACTCACGACGTGATTGGCCACTACCGCAGAGGAGGCGGTGGACGGTTGACGGACCGTCGGTGGTGATGAGTTCAACGTGGACAGGGATCGCGTGGCGAGACGCATCAGATCGAAGTAGGAAGTGTTTTCGGGCAAGAGCACAGCTCGAGGGTTCTTCTTTCCAGAAGACGTGGGGCTGCCCGTGAGTGATGCATGCATATGCGGTGGACTCGCCGCCATGCCTGTGATGGCATCACTACCACCGCCGCCACCGCCGCCGCCGCCGCCGCCGCCACCACCTGCACCAGGTTCGTAATCAATGCTCTCGCTGTTGTTGTTCGACACACGGGAAGTCTTCACCAGAAACGTGTTGGAACTCGACAACGTCTCCATCAATTCGCCAATCTTCGCCAACAAGCTTCGTTCCGAGTTCTTGGCACAGTTGAATACCGCACAGGCATCCGCGACGTATTCCACCATCATCCGAGTCACCATGACCGGCGAAGCATCGGCACCAAAGGCGCAGGCTACGGCAACGACCTTCATCAACAACTGCATCTTCCGATCCAATTGATCAAACCGCATCGCAATGACTTCTTCGACCCGTTTCACACGTTTGAACCACGTATGAGAAGACATGAGCACACGGCCCGAATTGTTATCGATGCTGATCGTACCGTTCCCTTGAGTCGCGGGTCGTAACGCTTGATGAACGATCTCTTGGACCAACTCCCGCAGATAGAGCGGCACTCCACCCGTTAGATCACTGATCTGTTGGACGTCAACCTGCTGCACCAGCGTCATGGTATGCTCGACAACGGTTTCGTCGTTGCCTTGGCCACCACCGGAGACAGAGGAAGAAGCAAACAACGGCACCAACGCCGTCACTATTTTGTGGCCCATGACACGTACAAATGATTGGATTTCACGCATCGTGAAGGCATCCAATTGCACGGTACACACGCGTTGTGGCTCACTCACCACCGCCTTCAACGCATGAACAGCCAAGTATTCATCTGACTCCATCGTTTCGAACGAGGCCGCCGTCATCACGACGAAGCCTTTGCCCTTCTCCAACAGTTGCTTCAAGAGACCTTGTGTCGAACGGTCCATGACGTACAGTTCATCGATGTTGAGAAACAGCAAACGACCAATGGCTTGTTGAAACGTTTGCAACAAGACGAAGAGGAAATGACCCAATTGTTGCAGCCGATCTGGAGGAGACAACGCACGTGTGGTGTCGTTGTCGTCCGCCGCGTATGATTTATTGATCAATCCCAGCAGTGGCTGCAACGCCTGTACCTCGAATGGCATTTTATCAACCAACATGGCCAAACTTCGCAAGGTTTTCATTCGAGATCGTCTGGATAACTCGGTCACCGCCAATGGATCGAAGCTACGCTTAGCAGTCCAATCCATATATCGATTTAGCAGCGTGTCCAACAATGGTTTCATGCTGGAGAATGGTTCCGATTGCTTCAATTTGATTTGTGGAATGCAATGAATGGCCAAGGCCGCAGCGAACCCCGTTTGGTCCAGATATTTAGCGATGCGTTGCGAGATAGTCTGCAACAAGTGTGTTTTACCGATACCGTGGCTTCCTTCAACGACCAGCAACCGGGATTGAACGCCGTCGAGACAATGCGCAAAGGAATACACGGGGATATCGCTCTCATTCTCATGGTTGTTGCTTTCATTGGCTTCACGATGGACCGTCGTTGGTGGACCCACTCGACGATCGACTCCACGACCGTCGAGCAGAATATGCCACCAGGCATCGTCATTGCCGGACATCTGCTGCAAGAAGACGCAAATGTTGGCTAATTCTTGTTTGCGACCAATGAACACCAAGTCATCGGTGCTTCCATCATCGTCCAGTTTATTCTGATGATTGCTTTCGACTTGCGTAGCAATCTTCGACAAATACATCGAGGCAGATCGGTCCGTCGTCACAGGGGCGAAGGTCGCGACGGGAGCGTCGTACCCTTTCGCAATCACATCAGCGAAGTGTACGAACTGATGAAATTTATCACTGCGGCGAACCGTTTCATCACACAACACACCATTTTTAGGGGCTTTGCCCATCAGCCGTGCGCTCATATTCACCGATGGACCCATCACAGCAAACTCGTGACGTTCGGAACTGCCAACGAGGCCATTGTAGGCTTTGCCGGAAGTGATACCAATCGAAGCGGAGGCATTCAATTCCAAATTGAGCATTTCAATGAGACGCAATGAGGCTTCCACGGCATCTGTTGCGGCTTCTTTACTGACACTGCCACGCAAACCAAACGTACAAATGGCGACGGTGCCTTTGTCGTCGACGATGAACTGTCGAATCTGCCCACCAGCTTTATGGAAACATTGAATGACAATGCGAAAGCAACTTTGATACGCTTGCAAGACACGTTGATCGTGATCGATTTTGTCGCGATCCGTGTCAACAACAAAGTGATACGGCGTCAAGGCGCAAGTGCGAACATCGACAGGCGCGACCGCCATGTTACCGGCCCATTCAATGTTTACAAAGACGGTAACGACATCGCGCTGATCAGCAACATCGATGTTACGAGTCTCAGAAGCGGCAGGATGCTGATCAATGGTTGTCATTTGACGCAATCGTCGAACAAAGACTGGTGTGCGACGTCCATCGAGCTCACCGCGACGCATTGACGACACTGACGGGGAAGGCATCGACGATTGCGTGCGTGGGGATGTCTGTCTTGATGTGGGTAATACGGCAGATTTGGTGGTCATCATATTTCGAATGACTTCGTGCGTATGCAGCATCAGATGTTCGTACAACACTTGTTGCAATCGCGAAAACTCTGACGCGTCGGTGGTCAATTGCGACTGGCTACCCGAATGTACTTGAACTGCGCGACAGATGGAATCTTGTAACTCTCCAACATGCTGAAGAACATGAACATCATGCGATTGAGCAACGGTATCAATGGTCAGTGATGCTGGCCCCAACTTCGAGCTAAACTTGGTGGAGCTCGATGGACACTGCAATATCCAGCATGCATCGTCTTGACGTGCACACAAACACGAACCATCGTCATGGATAATACAATGGACAGCATCGCTTAGACCAATTTCGCCTTTAATGGCACAGCTTTCGGCAGCGGCGACGTCAGTGAGCGGGTCTCCTACGATGAAGTATTCCCAGCGATGATCGTAGCCGACATCGATACCTGCCATCCATCCAAAGCTTAGGCCACAATGGACATTTAAATAGGCATATTGCGCATCTTGTGAGTGTCCATTTTCGGATCCATGACGGCCAGTGAGATAAAGCGAAGGAATAAATGATGCCATTTGCTTGACTTGAAGGCGTGTGCCATAGAATTGTGGTTTTTGATCTCCGCGAACGCTTTGACGCAAATCGACTTTATAATTGCTGCAAACTCGGATAATTTCTTGGGCACAAGAACAAGCATTTTCTAACATGAGCTTCAAAATGCGCTGGTCGATTTCTATGCGGGTAAAATGTCCCAAAATTTAGAACTAGGCATGGAGAAAGAGATAAGTCGAATACTATGAATTCGTACCTGTTGGAGGGGCAGGAGTTTGCCATATAATGTACATAGCGTCGCCAGCAAATTTGACAATTTCTCCACTGTATTTGTGCACGATATCGATCAGCTTCTTGAAGTAGGCATTGATGAACTTTCTCAAGTTGTCGACGTCGAGCTT